>PVKS010009041.1:0-65643 GCA_004027875.1 Aplodontia rufa | reverse complement strand
AAAGTTTATATCCATTGATTGCTCATGTTTTTGATAATGTTTCCCCCTCAACTGTATTTCTATATACTTCTAATAGAAAAAATAAATTGTCTAGCTCAATATCTAGTACACAATAGATACTCCATTAAAGAGTAACTATTAATGTTATTTACCATCTCCTAGAAATAAACCACCAAGCACCAAGCCTCAGATCTTTGGACAAGAATGATTTTCAACCCAGTTGTTATGCACAAAATGTGTAAATTGAATGCCTCGACTTCTCTCCACTTGTGTTGCTTCTAGTAAGTATTTGTGATTGTTGGATTAAACACTCATCAATCAGTGCCTAGAAAGCTTGCAGTGAGATAAGAAGATCTCTAAAAGAATGTGGTAACAAGTGAAATGGGGAGGGGGAACTGGCCACTCCCCTTACCTCCAATCCTTGGGAAAGGAAGAGAGTGACCTTGGTTACAAGAAATGTACTCATAAAGCATCTGAAGAACCCACCTGGTCATGGACATGCAGCCTATCATATATTTATATGAATTGTGCTTGTAGGTTCAGGGCGGCTCACCATGTATCCTGCCTGCCATCAGTTAGGAGTAAGTAATAAAATGTCCAAAAATCTCTCAATTGAGCTCCCCAAGTTCTCTTTTTGGGATTAGAAAACAGTGTGCTGGGGCTCTTGCCACTCTGGAATTGAACAGCAATGTGCATAATTCTATGGTGCTAAAATTCTAATGGTGATAAAATAGACAAGGTTCCTGCCTTCTGGGATGCTGAATCATGTAATTTCAACCTTTATAGGAAAACTATTGTGATTTTGACCTCCCTATTTGGGGGATATGTAAGTGAAGGACATCTGGAGTACATTCATGTCACCACAGGGGGATCTGAGTAGAGGTCTCCAAAGTGTAGGAGACCTCTACTCAGACCTTTTAGGGTTTTGGAAATGTAGCAGAAAATATTGGGCCAATTTAAGCATAGAATATAAAGCACACTCTGGAAAGTGTTTCCTGTTTGAAGTCTTCTCGAATGTTTGCTCAGTTATAGCCCAGACATTTTCCCCTTAAACTGTTCAGTATGTATGGCTTTAGAGGGCTTGATTTTCCTTCGAGCAATAGCTCTCTCCAAAACTGTTCGACATGCTCCCATTTTGAGAGAGTTCATAATATTGTCCTTCTCTTCCTCCTCCTCCTCCTTCCCTCTTCCTTCTCTTCCCCCTCCCACACATGCATGCACACACACCCATACACTTAGGAAGATTAAAGTAGCGTTATGTTGATGAAGGAATAAAAATCATACCCTTAGACTGGAAAGGGGGCTCAGCAATAAAGTGCTTGCCATGCATGCATGAAGACCCAGGTTCAATCCTCAGCACCACATATACTACTAAGTGGAGGAAAAACAAAAACCAGATAAAAAATAACTCTTTCTCCTTTCTCTCTCCCCTCGCTCCTCTCCCTCTCTTTAAGAAAAAATGTTACACTATGCTGATTATTTTAAAGACACTTGGTGATCAGCAATCTCTTTACCTAAAATCAGATCCACCAAAGTACATGATTGTCTTCTTACTAAAGTGTTATTAACCATGGAAGATTAAGATTATATCACAGAGAAAGAAATGGAAAATCAACCACAACATCTACAGCCCATTCACTGTTAACACATGGGGGTCTGAGTAGAGATGTCCACGAGTGGAGACCTTATAGGTTTTGTACATGTGGAAGAAAATATTTTAAGAAAATATCAGGTGTGAACCCCTGAGCAAGACTAATTATAAAGGGAAGGCAGTACACACTTGAGCCTGGCAATGCTGCGGGCCACTTCAGAGCATCACCATTTCTTGGTCTGGGCTTTAATAATTAGAGGGACAGTAGTTAGGAGGCAGACCTAGAGGTGGAATCAGGGTAGTACTTCACAGTTTTGCACCTGATTTCCTTGACTTGCGCATTGTGCCTGTATGTTCTAATCATGCTATGTCTAAATGAGCTTCTTAAATCTCCACCCGGGGGTGTCTTTTGTACTACTATAATGAAACTAAGGTCTTTTCTTTTTTACCAAAGTCTTTAACACATATGGAGAGAGCTGGATTTTCAGGAGTTGTTTATTTTGTAATCCAAAAGTTTACCTGTGTTTCTCTTTTGAGACTCAGTTCTCTCTTTATATCCTGAAACTCCTGACTCAGTACTAGGTCATTGTTCTCCAGGTTTATTGCCTCCCCTAAAAATTGTTCACTACCCCCACAATATGCCTATAACTTCTCATTTCACTCTCCATGATGAAGAATGACATATAAATTTCTGGGTCTTATTGAGTTGTTATATAGTCACCTTCCTGGATGTCCGTTGGCAAGTAAATAAATTTGTATTTTCTTCCTCCTGTTAATTGTTTTCCAGTTTATTTCGCCAGACTTATAGACTAGAACCCTCAGGGAAGGAAGGGAGAAATTCCCTATACCCCTACACCACTTCTGTGAAGTTAGTTTGAGATAGTCAATAGGATACGACTACTGCATAAATTTAGAATTACTAAAACTTAAGCTTTATTTCAAAAAGTAACTAAATCCATATCTCAGATGGACTCAGAGGAAATTTGACTTATTGTGAACTAAGTGACATAATTTACACTTCTAAAGTAACCTGCACAAATGGACATCCCGCTTGGCTTCCCATACAGAGAATGGGAGCAGGGTATTTCTCTCCCAGATCCCAGTTGTGATCCCTCAATCTTGTGCCCTGTTCCTTTGTGTAAGGCCATCTCAAGTGTTGCTCCCAGGATTTCCTTGTGTTGTCCAAGGGGTAGATAAAATCCATCCACATACGGCTTGGTGTCCCACTGGTGCCATTCATAGAATGGTTTTGCTAACCTCCTGTGTGCTTCTGCCATTCAGCACTTCCTCATTTTATCTCATCTCTGCTTTAATGTGGCATTCTGTGTTTCTCTATTGCCTGTTGCACGTCCTTTCTCTGCATCATCTTTTCTCGGCCATGCTGGAGAGACTAATTACCTTTTGGCAAATTATTTTATTTCGCAACCAGAGAAACCAGCTCCCTCCCCAGGTGCTTCTTCTCTACTATCCCCTGGATTCAGAAACAGAAAAGACTAGGTAGTTGTTGCTGCTGTTGTTTTTTTATTCCAGAACATTCTGGGCCCTAGTTACACAGCAGAGATCAAAGCAGGCACACATCAAAAGCATTCCCCACTGAGAGGAGCTGCCCTGAGCTTTGGTGCCTGGGACAGGCTCTCATCACACCTGCAGCCCTGCACATATCATCTCCTCTTCCCCAACTGCTCCTCCTCCTCTAGGCACAGCAAAAAGATCTGCTCTTTACCAAACTTTCTTAAGGACTCAAGATAAAAATTCCTTTATCTTCTCCTCTTTCTTCCTCTTACAATTAGATAATATCATAATACTTATTCACTTAACATTTATTAAGCCCTACAATGTACCAGGTACTAGGTTAAGTGATGGGATTAGAGAAATGACTAACACTCCCTGCTTTCAAATAGCTCCTTGACTAATAGAGAAAATAACACAACACAGAAGTAGCTCTCATGCAGCATGATAAAGTCTGTGGCAGAGGCAGGCACAGGCGTTCTAAGAATGAATGGAGGGATATTACTTCTCAGGTAAAGTGATGTCCTAGCTGAGTACACTTGGTCATATTTGCAGGTGGAACCATCAACCAAGTATCAAAACTATTTTTAAAATAATTGTATCTGTACTGAACTGTACAGAATTTGCCATCATCCCCTAAACTGTACAAAGTAGTATCCATTGATAAATCATTTGCATTGTACTAAATATTATAAGTAATCCAGAGATAATTCAAACAATAGGAGGATATGCAGACATGCCAGTGCCATACCATTTTCTACAAGGGACTTGAGTATCCTTGGATGTTGTTATTCACAGTGGTCTGAGACCAGTCTCCCATGGATAAAAGATACTGAGGAAAGGCTGTATTTTGTCAACCAAAGGGTGTGGGATGTTAGGTAAAGGGTGTTAGACACAGGTTCAAATCACAAAAATACAAAATGGCAGATGTGTTCTGACAGGGAGGTGATATAAGCAGGTCAAGATTGCTGGGCTATGTGTTTGTAGCAGGAAGACGCTAAAGAAAGGGCTGGAAAGAGATTTACAAAAGTTCATCTAAGTCATAGTCAAGAACTTGGACTTTGTCTTATAAACTTTACTAAAATGTAACCTCCTGTGGTAGGTTGAATAAAACTCCTGATGCTATGTTACTTTCTATGATGAAAGAATACTTTGCAGATCTGATTAAAATAAGGACTTTGAGATGGGGAAATTATCCTGGGTTATTGGGGTGGATTTAATATAATCACAATGATCCTTATAAGGGAGAACAGGAGAATCAGTCAAAAAGAGAAGGTGTGAAGATAGAAGCCATGGTCAGTGGGCAGAAAAGGTGCTGAGCTTCTAGCTTCAGAGATGCAGCAAGGGGCATCTAGAAGCTGGAAAAGGCAAGGAGCAGATTCTCCCTTAAATACTCCGGAATGAACCATCGTTATGGAACCATCTTAGACTTATGAGCTACAGAATTATAATAAATGTGTGTGGCTTTAAGCCACTGAATTTATGATAGCATATTACCACAGCAATTGGAAACCAATACGCATCTTGAAAGCAGGAGTTCATGTTTTGTTTGCTGCTGTATCCCCAGTACCTAGAACAGTGCTTGTAAAACGTGCTTAACAAGCACTGTGGAGCGAGTGAACTAGGGAGGACTCACAATGAGACCCACAGAGAGACCTGAGGCCCAACTGCCAACTTCTCAGTGGATACAAAATGCTTGCTTTGCTCCAATAAGTTGATCTAATGGACATATTCAAGCTTCCACAGTTACATGCCAGGGCATAATTGAAGACATAGGAGAAATAGGACCCAACTTTTGCAAAATCAATTTTTCATGAAATTTTTGGGGAAAATTTATCTCTATAAACATTTTATATCACAAGGTAGTGCATATAGTTTTTTAAAAACCTTCAGAGAAATTTGGTCCTACTGGTCTCCCCTAAATTTAGAGGAAGGCATTAAGGAGTCACACAGCAGAGGACAGGAAGAATGCAAATCAAGGCAACGTTATCATCATTTTCCATTTAATCCAACAGTTTCTTTCTTCCTTACCTCTAGATCTTAACTACTCTCATTCTCAAGTGGCAACAATAATTATAGTTTACAATTTAAAGAGCATTTTTTGCCAGACACTATTCTGAGCACTTTACATAAATTAGTAATTAATTTATAGTTTACAAGAATTTTAAGGTAAGTATAACTATTATTTCTATATTACTATAAGAAACTGAGACATCGAGAGATAAGATAATTCACCAGGTCCTTTTCACCAGAAAAAAAGAAATTGCCTCAGAAAGCAAACTGTGTGATGTTGATGAGAGTTAAGCCACAATTCAGTGGCAATCCAGACAATCTGAGGGCACAAAAACCTTTAAAACATCCTGTCACAGCCAGAAGCATTCCTTCCCCGCAAGAGTCGGAGGCTAAAGCACTGGAGAAAATGAAAATATCCTACCAATATTAAAGAGATATTTGCACATTTGTAATCTCAGTCTATGTTAAAAATTAAAACCTTTTTTTTTTTGGTACCAGGAATTGAACCACATCATTTAACCACTGAGCCACATCACTAGCCCTTTTTATTTTTTATTTTGAGACAGGGTCTTGCTAAGATGCTTAGGGCCTTGCCAAGTTACCAAGGATGGCTTTGAACTTACAATCCTCGTGCTTCAGCCTCCTGAGCCACTGGGATTACATGTGGGCCCAAGACTAAAACCATATTTAATAGAAAGACCTTTATAAGATTTCCTCACCATCCCAATGGAACATGTTTAATTTTAGCTCCAGCAACATGTGTGAAGTGACAAGTATACAGGACACTGGGGATATCAAAACCTATGGGTATTTTTAATTCGTCATGACAAGATTAACCTCAACTAATTATACAGTTCCAAAGGGAGCATATCTATTTAATTCCAGAGCACCAAACCTATGCTAAAAGCTACTAATGTCACTCAACAACTTCAACTTTGAAGCACGCTATGAACAACAAGACCAAGTTCCTCCGTTTTTGTGTATAGATTTTGCCTTTTAAACATTTTCTTCTCACAGAATGAGCATCCACCCTCACTCTAGTCCCAGGCAGTTGATGTGCCCCATGCTAGCGCCTCTTAACCATGCCTGATCTATCAAATCAGATTTGAGGATTCAAGTCTTCAGGAAAAGAATGTCCTGTCTCTAACAAGTGCCCCTCACGATTCTTATGACCATAAAGATTTGGTAAATGCTGACATATCTCTTAACTAGAATTACTTTATAGTCTAATTCCAATTAGCTTAACTGAATCCTAAAAATCAGATTCCGGAAGATAAACTCATGCAAGTTCCATAATGAGAAGTAAACTTTACCTAGGAACGCCTCTGCTACTCATTTTGTTTCCACAAATTGGGTTATAAGCCTAATTGGGAGATAAGACCTACAGGTATCCCTGCCCCTGGATTAAAATAGTCGTGGAAAAGTGCTCTCTGGCATCCATATGAGTCATACATGGGTTGTTGAATATAAACATTCTCTCGTGGAGAAAAGAGTGACTGGTAAATCTAAAAACAAATATGCTTTAATATGCCTCAAAACTAGCCACTGTGTCCTATAACAAGGCCATTTCAGTTTTGACTGAATTGAGAGTAAAAGTGATCATACCTCAGGCTTTTATTAATAGACCACATAGTAATGTTTTTGAAATTTAATTTCCTACTATGTAAAATGGGAGTTTGGGACTATTATTTCCAGTCTCCTTTAACGACCAGTATATTGGATTCTTATTTGTTGTTTTTTTGTTTGTTTTTTTTTAAGAGAGGGGAATAGAGAATCTTTTTTTTTTAAAGAGAGAATCCATTTTATTTTATCTTTTCATCTGGCCTTTGTTTCCCCAGCACCTAATTGCATTATGTGGTGCTAGGGTTTGAACCCACATCTGCACGCTTGCCAGGCAAGTGCTCTAACCACTGAGCAACTGCTCCAGCCCCATGAGAATCCATTTTATTTTTTTTTTCATCTGACCTTTGTTTCTCTGACACTTAATTGTGTATATGGTGCTGGGGTTTGAACCCAGGTCCAGGCCCTTGTGCATGCCAAGCAAGTCCTCAAACCACTAAGCCACAGCTCCAGCCTCAGTACATTGGATTATGAAAGTCAGTTTAGACATACAAATATGACAGACCATTGGTATGACTATAATGTTTATTGAATTGATTATAGTTTTATTGTACTGGTTGAACAATTCAATAAATCCATTTGTCTCTCTAAACCTTGCTAACAATTTCATTTAACTTTGAGGATAGAGATGTAGCTTATTGACAGAGCACCTGCTTAGCATGCACAAGAATATAGATAGATCAATCGATCTATCAATCTAAGTTTTGATATAGGAAAGGAAGGAAGAATGGACTCATCATTTTCTTTACTTCTCTTCCCAGACCATTTGAAAGGGTCCAGTGGCCCAATGATTGGCTGAAAAACTTTTTTATCTATTCCAAAGTACAGACATTCACTTGGAGCCCTTCAGGATAAAAAAGAAAAACTTAGGGCTGGAGTGGTGGCTCGGCAGTTACTGTGCTTGCCTGGCATGTGCAAAGTACAGGGGTTCAAATCCCAGCACCCACGTACACAACTAAGTGTCAGAGCAACAAAAGCCATGGGAAAAACTCAATAAAAAATTGATTCTCTCTGTCTCTCTCTCTCTCTCACTGTCCTTCTCTCTTTAAAAAAAAAAAAAAAGAGAAACTTTTTAAAAATTTGCTTTTCTTTTTCTACTCCATTTCAGATTTTAACTTTTCTTGATTAATTCAAACCTATTTATGAATTTCACAGCCATAGTAATCTAAGGTAGGTCTTTTGAATATAGTAGTTAACGTGTGATTTCAGTGGAACTGGAACTTTTCTACATCCAGTTGTCAAAAAATTCCTAGTTTAACAAAGGGTCACTACTTAATGAATACAAAGAGAACACTGTAGGTATTCAAACACTTGTGCTCATAATTAATAAAATGGGTATTGGATTCAACAGATCATTTGAACAAACAAACAAAAAATGTTCATATGGAAGGGTGAAAACTATAGATCAAAGTGTTTTTTAAGGTCAAGATTCTTTGGATAATTCCCTCAACTGCACACAGTCTGGGCAGACATGATTAACTTAGCTACAGAAAGATTATGTGAGATTTACAGTGGGAAAAAATTGCCAGAAAATCAGATTGAATGTGAATTTCTTCACTTATGGACAGATGCCAAGAAAACACATTGTAGCTGTTTCATAGAATATTTGACAGCTTTAATACACATTTTTGTGCCATTATTAGCAGGTGAAACTAATCAACAAAGCTTGCATAGTAAGGTATTAGAATCTAGTAATCTGGTTTTCTTTCTACCTCAGCTTTTTCTTATTTTTATATGCAAGATAAGCAAATTCTGGCCAAAAAAAGAACAATTCAGCAGTCTAATTTGGGCATCTTTAATGAGCTATTTTCTGCTATTTTACCTTCCCATTATTACATTGGATGCCTTATCAATTGATTGGCCAAATATTTAATTACAAGATAACTTTAAAGTCCTATAATTGCTGTGTGGCCTCACCATGTTTTCTGTTTTGCTTTTCTTCCTTCCTTGTCCCAAGTGCCTTTATGATGACATATAAGGACCTTCAGGGAAACAACTTACTATCGCAAAGTTTTCCAAACTGACCCCTCCTTTGCGAACTTGGTTGGAACTCGGAGTATTGAGTCATAGTTTGAATAGCTTGGCCTGAGTTAAAAGTTATCCACAGTTATTCTGAAAAACAACCTGCTTGCCCATTCTCTATATAGAGGTTCAGGTCTACTTGGTTATAAAATGCCCAATTTATAAAACAGAAAGCTTTAAACGATATCTTTTGAGAAATGAATAAACCATAATAATAGCATCCTTATCAGATACAGGCACTATTGAAGAAAATAGTTTATCAGTTTTTTTATAGCTATACTCCCAGAGTTATTTCATTGATGGTAAATTGGTCTTGAGAAGGACACATGATGTGTTGTTCATTCATCTATTTTTTCATATATTTTCTAGGCACTTATCTAGATCCAGAAACAAATATATAGATCTTGTTGTCATGAACATGGTACAAAATTAACTCTTTTTTTTTTGCCCTTTTTTTACTTCACCATAAAAGAGCTGTCTTTACCATATTATGAAGTATGGAATAGTTCAGTGGACAAATAATTGCCTTTTCAGTTTGAATTTAGGAAATATTATTCTTCATTTGTTCAAATACAAAGGCAAAAAACTTGAAGTTGTTATTAGAAGATTAATATTAAAACTTGAGGAAGCATACTGATCACTTAACCTATTGTTATAATTACATACCACCCTCAGTTGACTTAAGAATAAATGTGTTGGCCATTTTAATTGATAGGTGTCAGGAATGTGTTCTAAAAGTAACCAAAAGCCTTATTTATCCAAAATAACTCCTGTGACTAACACAGAAACCTATTATTCCATTGTGTGAGAAGGACCCACCAAGCATTCTAATTCCATAAACTGGATCAGCACAACCATGATGCCTAATGCTGCAAGAATAGAGCTTTGTACACTGCCTTCAGTGAGAGATTAAGTGATTTTAATCCACATTTGAGGTTTGATTATCTAATGAACCCGTTCTCTTGCCTAGAGAATCGGAGGCTGGGAGGTCCTGTCTAAAAGATGTCAACTGCCCATTCCACTCAGCATTTGCACCAATGGGCAGACCTGAGAGATTGCAAGAGTACCATAGGCCTGTAAGAGTGGAGCCACCACTAATCCAATAGGCCTGACCCAGAATCCTCTTTTGTGCTTTTTCAAGTTTGTAAATCAAGAGCTGATTAATTAGAAACAGAGTATAATCACGATTCTAAGTAAAATGATTCAAATTCTTTCGGAAAAACAAAACAAATCCTTAAGCACTCATTTACAAGCAGAATTCTTATGCTTGCCTGCTCGGTTCCTTAAGGCAGTCTTTCTACTGGCCTCTACTAACTGGGTTCAACACAAGTTTCAAGTTCTTCTGATTCCTTGAGCATAATGATGCCCAAATGTAGAAAGCCGGCTGCCACGCTGTACCTTTTTAAGATAGCAGATGTGAAAGCATATCACACAAACCAGAGATCACAAGAAATGCCAATCTCTATTGCTCACATAGGCCTCTGGAAACTGATAGGGATTCTCTGAATAGGGAATGGAACCCACCCACCAGTCAAGGGTATTCCAGTGTCCAGTAGAAGAGAAGAGAGAAAGAAAGAAAGAGAGAGGTCAGGGCTGTACATGTTCCCCCTTTCTCATGACATTTCTGAATGGTGCCAAGGCAGACTAAGTTCCAGCCATTGTGAGATGAGAGGGGCAGGGAAGTTTGCTTTACATGTGATGTGTGGGGGTGTAGCAGAAGTGAGTACAGAGATTTTGCTACTCTTGTTACTTTCCCCTGGAGTGGCTATCAGTCTTCATCCTGACAGCTATTAAAGAATTTTGCCAAGTACCACTGCGCTGGGGGTGACTTAATTCCATTTCTGTACAATGGGCAAGAAGCTATCTAAAGTGAAAAATAGATGTGCTACCAAGTGAAATAGCAATATGATCTATACAAAACAAATTAGACTTATTTTTGAGTTTCAGAGCAAAATAGCATCCTATCTGCATCCCAGAAAGGTGGTGTTCTATCATGGTGTGGCAGAAGCTGGGAATTTGCAGATGGTCAAGGGAAGGAAGGGAAGCCCAAGCTAAGGGCTGGACTGTGTGAGGAAAGGGAGGCATGAAACGGTGTGCATCCATGAGACAGTAAGCAGGTCAGCACTGCTGGAGCACAAATGAAAGGAGGAGTGGCAGATAAGGGTGCTGGGAAGCAGGCAAGGACCAGGGTGTGGATCTCAGAGATGTGCTAAATGCCTGGGCTGCTTCCAGGGCTCGACAGACCTCTTGAAAGGTTCTAAGTGAAGAGGTAAAACAGGCAGATTCTTCATTAAAAGGGATGCCTGTGATAGTATGTTGGGGAAGTGTAGAGGATGATTAGGGCACGTTCTCTAGAAGGTTCTGAAGAACATCTGTCTAGCATAAGCACTAAAATACCATTGCACATGTATCAAGGGTGAAAGCAGGGAAACGCATCAGCTCAGCAAAACACCAATCAGATCACCTCAGTCATTCTTCTGCTTCCACAAAAAGTTTTTCTAATGTGCCCCTTCCTAGCCACCCTGTGCACTGTATTTCCCCCAACACATTCACTAATCACACAGGTTGATCAGGCCTTCTTGGAAATCTCTTTTGAATCGACTATTTATGTCCTGCATCCTCCCACAAATGCCATCTTCTCCAGTTTGAACTGTGCCTCCCTCTAATTTATGTTGCCTAGATCTCCCATTCCAATATATTATCCATGATATAATAAAAGTGGTCTTAATAAAATGCCACTTGTGAATCATGTCACTTCTGCACATCACATTTCAGTGACTCCCCTCTCCTCATGACATAGGTTTTGATGTCTTTATGTGGTACAATATTCTATAAAATCTCACCTATGATTCTCTCTGGTCCAATTTCAGCTCTTACTCTTTCCCTGCATTACATTCACCTATAAACTTTCTAAATTCTGCAAGCTCTGCCAGAAAACTCTTCTACCTTTGACTAGCCAACTTTCACATACTCTCCCTGTCACAGCTTGGCTACTTCCTACTTTTTTGGGACTTCCTAAACTTCAGTGGAGACACCAGGGGTGCATGGGTGATCAGAAGCATCACCGATGCTAGGCACTGAGTACTGGCACCAGCACCTCTCCTGCTGGCTCAGTTGGGGCAGGGGGAAGCTCACAGACCCATGCGCCTGCTGCAGGCAAGTTGGGAAAGTAGGCTCCTGTTGTCTATCTTGGGGAGAACTCATATTAATGTGGTACACAGTTTTGTTTGACAACAGCTCTAGGGTTGGTAATCATAACCACTTATTAAATGTAAAATCATTTATTAGTTTCTCAAAAATGTTAAAGTTGTACATAATCTGTATCTGGAAGATTTTCCAGAGTATCCTATGGATAGTACCACATCTGTGCTTAGTAAAAGTAGGGTATTAATAAGAGCATGGAAATATGAATGAAATAATGCCATATACTCTCTGAGCATGTGCCAATATACATGAACTTAGGTGGAGAGCAGGCATGCATTAGTGACAAGTAAGGACATGAGTTTTATCTTCAGCAAAAGACATAGCCAAAGTCCTCAACCTGATTGGAAGAATCTGGGCTCTGCAAAATACCAGTAAAGTAGCCAGACAGTGTTAGAGTGGTTATGATGTGCTTCCAGAACGTTCCATTTTCTCCATTCTTACCACTAAACAAATTTTATTAAATAGTCTGTTAGTTTCCTGTTACTCCTACAGAATTAGAAGATCTATGAAGAGAGGGATAGTACCCATGTGTGGTGTCCACTCTGTAGATGATGTGTAACAAATTTAAAAAAAAATAAATGAGTGAATGAATAAATGAACAAGGGAGGTTGGAGGCACAGAGGTGGGAGAGGGTGTGGGCCTCAGAGAAGGGTGCCAGGTTCTAGTGGGGTGACTTGGATCAGCTCAGGCCAGACACTGGCCACTCCCACACAGCTCCTTTATTTCCAATCCACTTCTCATTCTCCTTGGGAAAGACCGAGTTCTCTGGAAAACAGCCAAGAAACTGTTATGGGAACAGCAAGCCCAAATAATGCTCAGGCATCAGGAGGATCTGAGCACTGAAAGCCACTTCTGTTCCCCCTCCCTCAGAGGGGCGGAGATGGGTTCCCAAAGCCATCACTCCTTTTAGGGGGATTTAGAAGGCATACAAAAGCCCCTGGCTGAGGACTTGCTTCCTCATTCCGCAGTCGGTGCCAGAACTCTTGATCCTGAACTGGGAGAAAATGTCTATCCAGTAAGTATTTCTGGGAGCTTTTTTTTTGTCTTGAAATACCTTAGTGATGGCATTATATGGTGATGAAGAGCTCCTAGCAAGAAGTCACTGGTTGATGACCTGTTTAAAGAAAATGTTTGTGTCTTGATGAAGGAATTTCTCCCTGTATTGAAGTAAATATACAGAACTTTGAAATAAGATTTGTGAGACAAACCAGGGCTTGGAAGTAGTTATAAGCCTGGGGATTTCAGGCAGACTTAGGCTCCACTTCTTGCCCATTTCTAGCTATTGTCTTTTCTAGCTATGTGACTTTGGGCAAACCACTTAACTTTTTAAAGTCTGAACTACTTGTTAAAGGTTTTTCCATATGTGGAATGAGTGCAACAACAGTACTTACTTCATTGTGGTGTGTTGAGATTTGAATGAGCTGTACCATGCATTATGGTCTATGGTACATGGTAAATGCTTAATAAAAAGTAATAATAATCAGGAAGTTTGATGAGAAGTCATAAATGGAGGCTTATGACTTCCCTAAGAAGTCATAAAATGGAGGCAAAGAGAGAAGGTAGGAATTAAGCAAAATGCAGACCGTGAATCTCTTGATCGGACTAGTTCTAAAAGGAACTCTAGTTCTTAGGGATTGGTAGAAAAATTAGATGATGGGAAGAAATGACAGTATAATGTGGATGAAGAACAAAGGATGAGGTATTTGACCTCAAATGCTACTGTCTTCTCATTTGTGGGAAGCCAGAGCAAGGAGTCTATGAGGCCAATGATGCATTCATGGAGAGTGTCAGTAGGGCAGGGTAATCCTTGAGAAAGGCCTTGTATAGGATCAAAGTTCAAGAAAAGAAGTGATAGCAGCAGGATTTGTCGATTTGTCTTCAGAAGTGTTGGAAAGCTGCAAATGGTAGAACTGTGCCCACTGTGGCCACTGACATGGAAGGAGCACCACTGAGCCAGGCCTCCCTTCCATCCCTGGACTGGCAGGAGCACATTGGCATCCACCAAAGGTGCCTTCTCTCTTGGATAGCCGCCTCTGTCTCCCTGAACTCATTAGAGTGTCAACATGAACTTCTTCCTCTTTATGCCACCATTTCAGAGTTGAGCACCCTGCTGGAGGCTACAAGAAGCTTTTTGAAACTGTGGAGGAGCTGTCCTCACCGCTCACAGCTCATGTCACAGGTTGGTAGCCATCCTAAAGCCGTCTGCTTTGTGGTGAGGGTTCTCTTCTTTGGCATCTGTCAGTGCTGGCTTCCTCTCTGGGCCACAGGAAGGGCAATCTGGTTTTTCATATCAAGAACTCATTCCTCTCATTTACCCTTACTTCATGCTCTGATGTGCAAAAGTTGTATCTGACTGGAATTCCCCGAGAATCTGGACTATGCCTTTGTCATCTTCAAGTCAACAGAGCCCACCTCAGTGTCTGGCACATAGTAACTCCCCATAAATAAATGTCTGTTCCACCAGAGTCTGAGTGAGGACCTGGAATTAAAGGGTGGTGAGTTACAAGCCATTTTGTTGGAAGTATTGGTTCTGGAGACAAGCAGATGTAGGTATAGTCATGGCTCTATTATTTCACCATCTATAAATCCTAAAAATTACTTTAAACTTTCTGAACTTCAATTCCTTCATCTACCAAAAATCAAGAATCCCCTGATGGGGATGTTGTACAGATTAAATGAGGTAATACAAATAGAATAACTCATCAAAAAATCAAATACAAAGTGATCAGTAGATAGCAGTTATATTATTATCATCATTTTTGTCCAAAGACTCCATGTGATTCATAGAGTCACCTTGCTCAGTATTTTATGGGAAGGGTCAATGCCTGAATAAGGCTCTTTCTTCCTGATTTCCTCCTCCAAAAAATATAAGGAACGAGGCAAATACTCTTTCTGGACTTTTAGGTAAGCCATGCCTGCTTTTCAAGTTTTTATCCTCTATCAAGTGAACTGCTAAAAATAATCAGTAGGAAAGAATCCATTTGCTTAAAAAAAAAAATCCGAGTAGGGATTGAACAAACACTGCTAAATGCTGTTCTTTTTCTAGGATAATAGGGCCCAAACCTCACTGTGCAAACAGAAAGTCTTTCAGGACTATCATGGATACTCTTCATTTTTAAGAAAAGGAACCTGAGCCCAGAGAAGGCAGGCAGTACGTCCTGTCCCAGGATCAAGGTCCTGACACTCAGCCCTGTGCAATTTCTACCTCAGTAGGTTGACTTCCATCTGGATAGTACTTCATACCCTGAGTGGGATGGAGGTCTACATTTTAAAAGACCAGTACTCCTATTGTTTCATTTAAATGTTTCTTCTATATATACAACTTTTTAAATGTCTTGATCCCAACTCCTAATTCATCCTACTAGCCTTTAATCCAAGATACATTAAGAAATTTGAAATTTGCCTTAAAAGTGAGAGGGCAGAAAAGTAAATGGGGAAGTCTGTTAGATGGAGAACCCTATTCACCTCAAGAGGCTTTTCCTTCATTCCTTCCAGCCCTTTACCAAACCCTGAGGCACTGACATACTTCCCAGCACCCGGCCTCCTAATGAAAGGAGACTCAAGCCAGCATACACCTTCTAAGTGTTATCCAGCATGAGAGCTAGAAGGGAACTTCACAGCCAGCTTTGTCCACTAGAAGCTGCCCAATCAGGCTGCTAGTGCTGTCACTCCTAGGGCAGGGGCAGACAGCAACACTCTGTCTCACTTCATCACAGGCAGGATCCCTCTCTGGCTCACTGGCAGTCTCCTTCGATGTGGACCAGGACTCTTTGAAGTTGGATCTGAGCCATTTTACCATTTGTTCGATGGCCAAGCCCTCCTGCACAAGTTTGACTTCAAAGAAGGACATGTCACATACCATAGAAGGTAAGTGGGTTTGACCCTCTTCTCAGGAGTGGGACCTTAGTCATCTGCACATCCCCATGTGCCTTTTACCTTCTGAACCGAGAATGGACCTCTATACTCACTTCTTTCTTAGAATCTATTTGGATTAGTTATCTGCGTAGACTCATGGGGATTTTACCATAAGATAAGAAGTTAAGAACTAGGACTCTGGGATCTGACATACCTGGCTTCAAGTCCTATGTGTACCAGGCACCACTTGCATTGATAAGTGACCTCGGTCAAGATGTTGACCTCTGATTCTCAGTTTTCTCATCTGTAAAATGGAGAGATAATACACTGTACTGGATAGGTTCATTACGAGGATTAAATGGGAACATAGTGCCCAGCATGTAGGAAGCACTTAGCAATGCTTGTGGTTATGGTTATTATTGTTGTTATTAGACAACTAGCCATCTTGATTCCTTTCTTGTTTTATAAGCAAAGAGTATTAAAAAGGAGACAGGAGTGCCACAAGGAGGGAAGGACCAAGTCTCCCATCAGGAAACCAGGAAGAGAAGTTTTCTAAAAACATGCCCAAAGATCAGTGGAGATAACAGACTAGAGGGAGGGTAGAGTGGGGGGCAAGGGGAGCAGAGAAGTATGGGGGAAGGAATGGGACCAAATTATATTATATTGTCATAACATGTTCATGTATGAACATATAACAACAAATCCCTTCACTATGTACAAATACAATGCACAAATAAAACAAATAAATTTTTAAAAAATGCTTAAACCATCTTTCCAGGAATCTCCCCTGCACTAAAAAAGGTACCTCATCTTATTTTAATGTCTGGGCCTGTTAGTGGCTTTGTTGTTGATCACCACAGATTTCATGTTTTTGAAGAGACATAACAATGAAGAGTAATTGGAGATTTGAATTAGTCAGGATACCTTGGACAGTATTAGAAAAGAAACGGTTTACACTGAGCAAAACTTTAGGTATGATGCTGGAAAATTCATAATCTTGAGTGTGTGTGTGTGTGTGTGTGTGTGTGTGTGTATGTATATACATTTTCCATATGTATATATGGACATTTAAAGCTGTTGTAGGGGAGAAATATAGAAGAATCAAGAGACTGGGGGTGGGAGATGAAGGGGTGACTCTGGATTAGAAATAAATGCATGTTGTATCGCTACCTTATATGCATCTATGATTGTATAACAACTCCTTAATAAAAAAATTTGCTCTTTAGCTATGAGAGCAAATTTTGGAGTTCAGTTAAAGCTTTCACATGCCTTCTAAAGACCTCATTCCTCTTCATGAAAGTGCAAAACTCAGATTTTAATTGGCTCTCTACATGAGAAATCTTAGACAACACTTGCCAGCTAGCCTTGGAAATGGTTCAGCAGATCCACGTGCTCATGACACGGAATTCAAGAATACCTTTCAAAAGTAACGCAAAATGAATTCTAAAATTGAATAAAAATACAAGAAGGACAGAGAGATACTGAAAGGAATATAATTCAGTACAACATGCCCTACATTTCCCCACTACATGTAGTTTGATAGGTTTCAGGCTATAGGGAACCTGAAGTCGTACATAAACCACCCCCAGGGCCATATGATATGAGCTGGGAAGTTTACTATGTCCAGCTCTGGCCAACTTCAATTGTGACCCAGTTCAGCCACACACGCCAATCACTTAACTTCTCTGAACTTCAATTTCCTCATCTGTCATTGTAAAGTTTAAAAGACTAAATTTAAGAGATAATGTGCATGTTATCTCTTTCCCCAGAATCACTCCAAGACAGGGAACTGACAATACTCTTTATTCTTCATGTGATGGATTTATGATTCTGACTTGATGAAGACACATTGAATGGCCATTCTAAGCTGCACTTGGACTGCACTGATCCCATCCCCTGTCTCAATGTCCTTCAGGTTCATCCGCACTGATGCCTACGTCCGTGCAATGACTGAGAAAAGGATCGTCATAACAGAGTTTGGCACCTGTGCTTTCCCAGACCCCTGCAAGAATATATTCTCCAGGTCACTGACACCAAACTGCATGTTATTAAAGACATTTTACATCAGCCCTTTTCCTCTCATGGCTTGAAATTTGTTGAACTGAATAATTCATTTGTTTCTGCAGATTTTTTTCCTACTTTAGAGGAGTGGAAGTTACTGACAATGCCCTCGTAAATATCTACCCAGTCGGGGAAGATTATTATGCCTGCACAGAGACCAACTTTATTACAAAGATTAATCCGGAGACCTTAGAGACAATTAAACAGGTAGGACACAGGGCTCAGGTATGTTGCTCAGGAATTGAGAATTTGGAACTTAGAATTGAATTAACTGTGCAATTTAATGGAAAGAACATGGAAGCCAGTTTAAATTTCAGTTTCTTGCTTTGTCACCAACTACCAGCTACATCACATAGAACACATTCCATTTCTTCATTTGTGATATTTAAACACTTATACGGATTGAAGGAAAATCATATGAAATGCCTAACATATTCATTCATTTGTTTATTCATGATACAAATATTTATTAAGTGCTTTCCGTGCACCAGAACTTTTGCCAGATGCAAGACATATATCAATGAGTAAGACAACACGATCCTTGACCTCCAAGGCTTTTTATAGGCTATCATGGACCTGCCTACTAGGTATTCAGGAAATTATAACCATTAAGTTAAAAACCTTGCTGTTTGTGGTTCTCGACAAATAGGTTGTACCAATTTTTCCCTTCTTGTAGACTCTTTTTATTAGAACTTAAACTATATTTTAAATGCCATAGATAAAATATCAGCCATATTAGGAAGTGACAAATTTTGTTGAGAACTTAAGCAATCTCAGTGCAATATTCCTTTAAAAAGACTCACAATTTCAATCAATATTTATTTACAACTATTTGCCAAGTAGCATTCTTGTCCTTAGTTAACATCTAGCTGAAGAAATCATACAGGAATACAAATTATAATAGGAAATTAAATGTGATGAGTCCTTTAAGAAAAAGAAACCCTTCTAAGAAAGCATATATAGGAGATTATTTCTGGTAGTAGTGGAGGATCAGAGGGGGATTAGATCAAGCAGGGTAAAAGAATTTACACTTGAGCTGGAAACTAAAGGCAAGTATGGCTTCAGCAAATACATGAAAGAGCATTCTAGATGGCAGGATCACATGTTGGAAGGCACAGCAGTGGGAAAATAAGGGATATGTCTGAAACCAAGAGTAATCTCTTTCAACTGGACTTGTAGTATTTCTCAGGAGGGGCACTAAGTAGCATTGGGCAGGAGCTGATTCATGGTTGCAGGGCCTTGACATCCCTGACCCCATCCACTAAATACCGGTCAACCACTGCTCAAACCCTGTGACATTCCTAGATCTATCAGTAGAGGCAAAAACATTCCCATTTCAGAATCACCTATCTAGAGCATGTGACGTCTCAGAGAACAGTGGGACTCAGGGAGGGGTGAAACTAATAGCTTGAATAATGGGCTAAAATTTTGGAATCAATTGCTTAGCTAATGAGAAGCTACTTAAATTCTTTACTCAAAGAAGTGGTATTAGCAGAGCTCTACTTTAGAATGCTTAATTGAGAAGCTATGTATGGGCTAAAAGGGAGGTAAAAAGAAAGAAAGGACAACAGCTAGGAGACCAGTAACGGAACTCAAGACAATAAATAACAATAATGTTCTGTATATTTCAAAAAGCAAGGAGAAAATATTTAGAATGTCTTCACCATAAAGAAATGATAAATGTTAGAAGATATAGGCTTAAACTGATTTAAACATTAGACAATGTATACTTGTACTGAAATACCACATGATACCCTACTAATATGTACCATTTTTATGCTTTTCTGTATCTGCTAGAATTTTCTTTTTAGAGAGGGATAGTGAGTGAGAGAGAGAGAGAGAGAATCGATTTTTATTGAGTTTTTCACATGACTTTCATTACTCTGACACTTAGTTGTGTATGTGGGTGCTGGGGTTTGAACTGGTGTACTTGTGCGTGCCGGGCAAGTGCCATAACCGCCGCTCCAACCCCATAGAAATTTAATAATAAAAAAAAGACCAGAGCTGCAAATGCAGTGGTAACAGAAAGGAAAAAAATAATCCCAACACTGAATCTCAGTATCACATACTGATTTATAATTCTTGACAGAATATTTACTAAGTCTGAACATACACTCTCAATAGCTCTTTCTTGTTGTTGTGTGTGTAACCATGTTAAATTGTGCATATATCATTTAGAGAAGAACTGAAGCAGCTTCCAAAATGTTAATTTGCTCTGAAATGAACCCATATTCCCATTGTGTAGGGCTTTCGTTAAAAATGTAGACGCTAGGATTCCAGAAAAGTTTGTTATAGGTCAATTTCCATTGCGAATAGCACTGTAAACTGACTTCATATAAAAATATAATTTAAAATTTCTTATTAACTATAATTGACATAGCATTCCAACCAGCATCTTTGCCTCCAACCCATTCCCTTAAGTACAATTTCCTTAGTGCTGCAGAAGCCCTTTTTTTTTCTGAAATGCAAACAAATGCATTACTCTATCTAGGGCCCCCATAGTTTCTGAGGAAAAGTCCAAATGAGGGGATGCTGGCCCTTCTCACTTCCCCTCATTCAGTCACAATTTCACAGCAGTCAGAGAGCACGTGGATTCCATGATTCCATGCCTCCGCATTAGGATTCTTGCTTCCTCAAACACACATCCTACTCGGCCTGGTTAGCTTCTACACACAGCAATAATTATTTGGGGGCTAATGGGAAGCTTGGGAAGCAGCCTGATCCCCAAACTGTTGCACAGCCTTTCTCTGCAGGTAACTTTGCACATGCTGCCATTTATGACAATCTATTAATCTAATGCAGTGCTGGCTAATAGAACTTTCTGTAATGATGGAAATGTTCTCTGATCACATTTTTCAAGCGCTAATGAAGATTTTTAATTGTGGTTAATGTGACTGAGAAACTGAATTTGAAATTTTATCTAATTATAATTAATTTACATTTAAATTACTATGCATAACTACTGGCTACCTGATTGACAGCACAAATCTAGACCGAAGTTCTTGAAAGTAAGGATCTTCTGTTTTCCTAGACCCTGGCACAGTGCCTGGCATACTAGATGAATCCTGAGGTTCCTTTCAGTTCCAAATGTATACCATTTGCAAGACACTGGGCTTGGTATTTAGGTTGTCCCATGCATAATTGTAATAATTGTTAATGAAAAGCTACTGAATACCAATAATTTCACAAAATTCAATATAGCACAATGAAAGAAGTATAAAGATGTCACAGGCCTCGAGTTTATCACTGTTGGAGATCAAGTGTACTTGCAAAAAGAAACTGACCAGAGCACTGTATGGTAAACATCAAGGGACAAACACAGGCGTAGAACTCCAGATTTCAGACACCTGCAGAATCAGCCAGAAGGTCAGAGGAGAGTTTTGCACTGAAGGTGGGATTTCAGGCAAACCTGAAAGAGGGTCAGATCCAGAGATATGAAAAAAATGCGCTTAGAGCGAGAGTGCAAGAGGTAGTGATGGAATGAGACCAAAGGACAGAGGTGTGATCTTCTTTCTCTTAACAGAATGGCATTTTTTCTGCTTCCCATAGGTTGACCTTTGCAACTATGTCTCAGTCAATGGAGCCACTGCTCACCCCCACATTGAAAGTGATGGAACTGTTTATAACATTGGCAATTGCTTTGGGAAAAATTTTTCAATTGCCTACAATATTGTAAAGATCCCTCCATTGCAAGCAGGTGAGTTTATCAGTCTTTCTCTCTTTTTTTTCCCCTTAAAATATGTATCTACATTGTGAAAAAGTTACTAGAAATACAAGATATTAAACTTCTCTCAGACTTTATAAAATTGCTTTCTACCCTATCAGGAGACTAATGCACAAGGGTACCATAGCAAGAGATGATGACCTGAAAATAGAAAAATCAAGTGGCCAAGTTCTACAGTGTTTCAAGATCTAGTACATATGTGCATTTGACCATATATGGTTTAGATTCAAATCCAGCAAACATGCATTGAGCATTTATGTGCCAAGCAAATATAGAATTAAATAAATACATGTGTGTGCATAATAACATATATGTACATATAAAGCATTCTAGTTTGTGTTTAATCCTCCCAACTAAAAACAAGCCTACAAACAAATCTAGACAAAGGATTAAAATAGAAGAGTACTCCAGAATTCTTCACTCAGACAGTCTCTCAATGATAGATCTGGATTTATATGGATATTTAACAGCAACACCTGGAAACCTGCTAGAAATAGAAATCTTGAGCCCCACCTCAGGCAAACTGAATGGGACATTGTGGAAGTGGGGCTTACAATCAATATTTTAAGAAGTCATTTATGTGGTTTTCTGATGCACACAGTAAGGTTTGAAGACCACTGACTTAGTAGCAAATGAACTTTAATGTGCATAAGAATTATCATAAAGGGCTATGGACATAAACTCATCTATATTATAATGTTAGGCACCTTAAGATACCATAGAATGAATTTTGACCACATCAAAGTTTTTACCTTACTCCTCTGACTTAAAACTCACGCCTATTTGTCACAGGATGTGACTCCATAGCACTCTTCCAGAGGTATACCAGAGTGCACTTTTCCAAATCTGCTGCTATTTGGATTTTCCTGGGTGATTGCAGCTTCACATGAAATTTCACTAAGAGATGCCAATGACTGAGAAAAAGTTCTGAAAAAAATCAATATCTGAAAATGTGTTTCTTTGCTTGTATAAGCTGTTCTAAATGCTTTGTATTAAAAAAAAAATAATAAGAGGCTTTTCCAAAGCCTTTTAAAATCACTTTATTTCAGACAAGGAAGATCCAATAAGCAAGTCAGAGGTCGTTGTACAATTCCCCTGCAGTGACCGATTCAAGCCATCTTACGTCCATAGGTAACTTGAAGGCCTGCCATGAATCTTCAGGAAAACTCAAGTTTAAAGATTTGCTTTGCCTACCTTTGATACCAATCCTGATCAGGAAGTTTTCTTGCAGAAAAATTAAATTTAAAAATAATTTAATTTCAAGTAGGCACTGCTGATTCATGTAGCTAAACATACGTTGTGTACACATATTTCATTGTGGCTTGAGACTTGGCTCTTCCATTCACAAGTCCATTTGTCTTTCAGTTTTGGTCTGACTCCCAACTACATCGTTTTTGTGGAGACACCTGTCAAAATTAACTTGTTCAAGTTCCTTTCTTCGTGGAGTCTTTGGGGAGCCAACTACATGGACTGTTTTGAGTCCAATGAAACCATGGGGGTAAGTCTGATTTATTTGTCACATTGCTGATGCTAACAGTGTGTTTCATAATGCATGCTTCTCTCCTGTCTAAATGCATCAAAATAGTCTCCTTACTTTTCAAGGTTTGGCTTCATATTGCTGACAAAAAAAGAAGAAAGTACCTAAATAATAAATACAGAACCTCTTCCTTCAACCTTTTCCATCACATAAACACCTATGAGGACAATGGATTTCTAATTGTGGACCTCTGTTGCTGGAAAGGGTAAGAGGACACTGCATAAATGTTCCATCTCCAGCTGCTCCTAGGCATTTAGAGGCTCTTATAGGGATGCTGCTTTTAATGTTCAATCTGAACCACATTTCAAATAGCAAGAGGTATGTGAGACTCAAAGAGTATAATTTAAAAAGCAGTACGGGGGCTGGAGCTGTGGCTCGGCATTTACAGCCCTTGCCCAGCATGCACAAGTACACGGGTTCAAACCCCAGCACCCATGTACACAACTAAGTGTCAGAGCAATGAAAGCCATGTGAAAAACTCAATAAAAATTGATTCTTTTTCTCTCCTCTCTCTCTCTCTGTCCTTCTCTCTTAAAAAAAAAAAAAAGTAGTATGGTGTTTAGGTAATAGAAACACACTATAGCCAATGATTGAAGACCAATTGGGTCCATGAAGCAGACCTAAAAATAAAAGTTCTATGACCTGAGAAGTGAACTTAAACTTGATTTAAACCCAACAATAACTCTAGGGAATGGTGAATCCCACTCACTCTGAGATTGGGAGAAAGAAACACTAATTTTTTTTTTCAGACTAGCCAAGTCACTGAAAACATAATAGCTCCTGAAGACACAAATAAAATGGTGACAGGAAGCAGAACAGAAAGTATCTAAGGCTACTGCTTTTTAAACATATTCAAAAGGCAGGATTCTTGCTTGTCACCCAGCATAGGCTGGAGGAAATGCTTCTAATACACCGGTGTCCTTAGCAGTATGTGTTGCAGAATAAACAACATGTGCTTTTAAAAGTCAGGAATCATCTCTCTAAAATTATTTGTAACTGTGTTCATGTTTGACTTCTTGTTTTGCAGATTTGAATTTGTTTATAATTACTTATATTTAGCCAATTTACGTGAGAACTGGGAAGAGGTGAAAAAAAATGCCAGGAAGGCTCCTCAACCTGAAGTTAGGAGATACGTACTTCCTTTGAATATTGACAAGGTAACCTCCTTCTCTACAGATCTCAGCTATAACCAGGACGCTTCATCTAAGGAGTGTTGTCTGGCTTCATGTTCATATATATGGTATTGAAATTTCAGAGCTGGAAGGAACTTTAGAAATAAACTAATTAAACTTTCCTCGTTTTTCAAACAAGGAAACTGAAGCTCAGAAGAGTGGTGTGGCTTAACACAAACCAACTGCATCACAACCAGGATGAAAACCAGGTTTTGTGATTCTAAATCTGCTGCTCTTTCAGTCACAAAATCCTTTTAAAAATACACTTTCTCAGTGAATGGAGACTGGTTCCTAGAATCCTTTATCAATAGCATACTTTAAACAATTTGAAATTTTGGAGCAAGGAAACATCAAAACTACCCTTGCAGGGAAATCAGTGAATTATTTTGGTTTTCTATTAATCTGAAAATATCACTAGAGGACAAAAATCATTAAGAGCATTAGACTGTCATAAGGAAGTTCAAACTTTCCCTCTGAAGATTTGGTAACTGAAACCAACTGACAATAGATTAGCAAGAGAAAGCATGCAAATTTATTAATATGTATTTGGAAATCCTGTAAAATATAAAATTTAAAGAAGGGCCAGCTAGTTGAGATTCAGGTACCCTCTTCATAGGGGAAAAGGAAGTGGAGGACTGTAGGAGTGTGTAGAAGAAATGACTTTAAGGGGAAATGAATAAGCCTGTAGGACAGTGGCCAGAAACCAAAGTCCTCTGGGTTCCAGGTGTGATGTTTGGTTTTCAGTTTCTTTCTCTGTAACACCAGTTCAACCTTCCTTGTGAAATGGAATTTCAGCAGGAAGATTTAAGGCAGTTGCATTTCTTTGGTGGACTGGGTCATTAGGTAGAGAACTCTGGAGATAGACCCGTCCCGCATTTGCTGCTCCCCAGATGCTCTGAAGTCTGAAGTGCTGTATTTGGGGATATTGTTTTCTGAGCCTCAACTTGGGCATCTCTTTATTTCAACTTTTTCTTCCCTGCATTCAGTGACTATCTTTTAAGAATAATCCAAGTTACATCCAGAATTTTAATGTGAAAGAAACACTAAATTCAAAAATATATAATTTTCACACATAAGCACATAAACATATACTCTCCTTTATGTCTAAAAAGGGTTGAGACAACTACATGGAAGGTAAAATATTGAATCAAGGTCTTACATTAGATGTAGTATAAAATAAACCCAATTTAGAACCAGATGCTTCTGTTCTTAAGCAAGTTCTAGAAGCTCTTTAAAAAATGAGAAAGGGGCTGGGCATGTTGGCACACACCTGTAATCCAAGCAACTCAGGAGGCTGAGACAGGAAGATTGAAAGTTTGAGGCCAGCCTCAGCAACTCAGTGAAGCTCTATGCAACTTAGTGAGACCTTGTCTCAAAATTTTAAAAAATTTTAATTTTAAAGAGGTCTGGGAATATAGCTTGGCGGTAAAGACCCTGGGTTCGATTCCCAGTAACAAAAGAAAAAAGAAAGAAAGAGAGAGAGAGAATGGAAAAAGGGAAGAAGTTAGAATTAGGCAGGAGGGTAGGCAAGAGCTTCTACAAAGATTTAACGTGTTTAACATGGACGTGTTAAGTAGTCTCTGGAGCTGGTTCATGAGGAGCATGAGGGAGAGGGATTCAGGAACAGAAAATGGAAATATGGACTGGAGTGATATTGCAAGGGGCTTCATAAACCTTTGAGTGAGGTTTAGATGTCAAAGGGCCATTTAAGTATTTTAAATGTGTGGGATGTGTATGACACAATGAGGTCTATGCTTCAGAAAGGTTCCTGTGGCACATCATGGAGCACAGATTGGACAGTGGAGAGGTTAGCAGCCCTACTAGAGAATAAATGCAATAGAGCACATAAAAGATAATAGATACCTAAATAAAGAAATGACAAGTGAGAAATAAAGGAAAGTGCAAAGTTGAGAAATACTCAGGAAGTAGAATCCACAAGTCTTGGTATCTAGTTATATGTGAAGGAATTCAGAATGACTTTCAGATTTCTACCCAGAAGTGAATGGTGATACAATTCACTGAATTAGAAACACAGGAATAGGAGGAGCTGTTTTGCAGGAGAAAGAGTGAGATTTATTTTATAATGCCTAGTTAGAAGCACCTACTGATCATCTCAGCAGAAATGTCCAATAGGTGGTTGGCATACAGGGACCTCAAGCTCAGAAGAGGGATCCTGGTGGTCCATCAGTCAATCATTTGGGGCTCTTTAACCACGCTTGCCTTCTGCTAAGGAACACAGCTCCTGTGTGTAGCTTAGTGCTTGTAAACCCTTATCAAATGAATGAGCCAGTTGACTCAGGGAAACTTATTTCACTAATAATGGTAAAATCACAATCATCTTTAAGTCAAGGAAATAAAAGAGGATCATTTAAGTAGCTACATCCCCATATGAGGAAAAAGGAAGGTTGATCATCATTGGTTGAACATCATGAGTCATTAAATTGTGACCATAATTGGTTATCATTGGTTCACATTTTATTGGACAGATAACTGAAAGACAGTGAAGTTTTGTTTTTTTAACAGAATTGCTGATAGTTATTTGTATTGAAATGATGATGAAATATCTAACAATAGATGAGACTACTACAAGGAGGAATATCACACTTTAGGTTTTTTAAAAGAAACACAAAAAGCTTGCTTACTTTTGAAATGAGGAATTTGATAGCTAGCAAATACAAAGAGAGAAGACAAGATAGCCAAGCAGAGTAACTCAGGAAATAGCCATATGCTGACAGTGGTCTAAAGAAGTATCAGCAAAAGAAAGAGCCACAAAAGAGCCTTAGTTACCTATAAGAGAGGGAAATAACAGATAGGTGAGGGCAGGAGAGGGGTTGAACAGCACCCATAGCTCCAGACAGGTGGAAAAGAATGAAGACCAAGAGCAAAACACTTGATTTGATGATTTCCAAGGGAATCGAGAGAGAGAGGGAGAACTCTGGTTTCGGGGCAGCAGGTGGCAAGTATGTGGAATCAGTTACAGAGTCTATACTTTTAAAGGTTTGGTACTGAAAGGAAAATATAGAAAGGTCATTAATTAGGAGGAGAGGTAATAAACAGAACAAGGAAAGGAAAGGAAAGGCTGAGAGCATAAGATGAGTGACAATTTGATTTACTGATCAACATATGGTAGTATCTTTCAAATATATATTATTTTTTAAAGGCAGTATATTTAATTTGCAAAGAAGATCAAAATAATATAAAAAAGCATGTACTGGAAGTCTCACTCCAACACCTGTCTCCATCTTCTCCATTCCATTCCCCCTCTTACTAATATTTTTCTTTGTTCATGCAAATACTTACATACATGAAAATACATGTGTATATACAATTATATATAATCTTTGTTTCTCATCCTCTTAAACAAAAGATATTTTCTATATTCACTATCTACGTTCTATCTTCATACAAGGTTTTTTAACTTGACATTTTTCATTTAACAATATATATTAAATATTATAGTATATCTTGCTTTTTCCAAGTGCATAGTAATCTCTCTGTGAACATAGCCCAGTTCATTCAATCAATCCCTCAATGCTGGGCAAGTAGAAATGTTTCCAGTCTTTAACTACTACAAATAATGTCACAAGAAATAACTCTATGTATGTTCATTTCCCAAACTCATACCATTGACCTTACCATTACCTGTGATTGTGCTCCTTCTGTAATCCCTGTTTTACGTATGACATACTCTGACTGCTAAGCTTTATCTTTTGATATCACTTACCCTACTGCAATTTCCAACATGAGCTTCCAATACATTGAACACATTACTTTCTCACTGTCACTCACATCCTTGAAGGATTTGCCTTCCCTCCTCACTCAAGTTGAATTTCATGGTCAATAATTATAATCACTCCTTTATATAAATCCTTATTTCTTTTGCTTCTTTCTTACTTACCAAACTCATCTGTCAAAACAACAATCCTAATTAAGTTAGAATAGCCACCCACTCCATGTTTGTACCTCTGAGTCCAAACTTAAATGCTGCAAACACACAATCATGTTGCGTTCCAATTTTAAATGCATTACCACAAACCTTAACTGCTGCATTTCTCAACTTCACTTACTGTCTTACTTTGCTAGTTAAATATTCCACACCCTCCTCTGTTCAAACTTTTAACACCTCCCACCTCCCACCTCCACACTCAACTGCGGATGGTAATTATGCTTCCTTTTCCTCTGAACAAATAAATCAGAAAAGAACCACAGACTCCTGCTACCACATCTACCCACCAGCATCTGCACTCCTCTACTGAATTATCCATCTTCTTATCCAGAGCTAATCTCTCCCACCCTCCCTCACCCACTCAGGGACACTCTAGCCATGCTCCCCTCTCCCCTAGATCATCCCTTCCCTATGCTTTCCCTATGGATCATTCCATCATACTCTGACAAAATCCTTCTCTTGGCTTCTTTTACCCCTACCAAATACACACATATTCCTCCTCTTATTGAAGGCACCAGAACTTAGTCCTTGGGCCCCTAGCATGTATCTGTATACTCACCTCCTTTCATTTTAAAGTATCCTACATTTGTATTTCCCAACTTTTCCTTAAACTTAAGGTTTTTATCATCTCCCACCAACTCCACATCTCCATCTGGTATCCAATATACATTTCAAGCATTATTAGACCAGACCTGAACTTCTCATCTTCCCCCACCTGCAGTAGTGGCAACCTTTGTTGTAACAAAAGTGACCTTCAGTTTTTTAGCTCAAACGCCATGGTGTCTGACCTCTCTCTCTTACTTTGGGATCCTCTCCATCTTACTTTGAAATGCCCTTGACTCCATCTCCCACTCTGACTCCAGTGCTACCGACCCAGCTAGAATCATGGTTTTCTCAAGACAAATGGGTCTCTCTGATTCCTCTCTTGCATTCCCACTACTCCCAAAGAGGGACTCAGCAGAACAGCCGGAGTGGTTCTTTCCACAGTAAATGATAGCATGTCGCTACTCCACTCAAAACTCTCTGGTGGCTTCCCATCACTCATTCACAGAGAAAGGACAAGTCCTCACACCACCTGTACACCTCTACACACTCTGGTCCCGTTATTGATCTGCACACTCTTCTTTTCTTCTCCCCTTGCTTAGTCAGAGGCTGGCACACTGGCCTGGTTGATGCTCAAGTTCGTTCAGGCCCTCCTCAGGCCTTGCACTGTTCGTTCTCTGTGCTTGAGTGCATTGCTAATTTCCACATCTTTTAAGAGTTTTGTGTCAAATATGATTTCTGCAAAGAGGCCTACTTTGACCAACTATTAAAATTTCAGCCCCTGTGGACCCTTCACACTTCTGACCCCACTTCCTCTACCCTTTTTCACACCACATTCATGGTATGTTATAGACTTTAATTATTAAGTACATTTATTGTTAATCTTCCCTAAGTAGAATGTAAGCTTCACAAGGACAGAGACTTCATCCTCTGAAATATTCCAATTATACTTAAATGCTAAAAATATATAAACAAGCATAAAACCAAGTATTTTATGAAAGTATTAATAATAAATAGATATGTTCTTAGAAAAAGCTCACAATATCCACTGGTTTTGTAAAAGAATCTGATATGTTGTGGGGGTGGGAGACACACATGTGTACATGAGATAAGAGCTTTTAAAAATATATGGTCCACTGAGTTTCTTTTATTCTTTTCTCCCTCCCACCATGGCAACATAACTGCATGAGTTTGTTTGTTTGTTCAAATAAAACCAGAATTTATCCCAACTATGAAAGGCAGTCAACATCTTTGCCGTTCTGTAGAAAAATATTATTTATTCATTTATTTATTTTTTTGCAGAGGCCCCTTGCTCAGAGCACTAACTTTTCTTCGAAGACAGACTCATTCTACAAGAAACTGAAGGCCTTCAAGTTTCTGTGGTTTCCCCAGCAGGACCCAGGCGGTGCCTGCCACAGGCTCAGCCAGCTTGCCCACCAGCGCAGGCTCCATCATCTAGTTTTCTACACCGCTCCTTCCTGAATATTGACTAAGAAAAAAGCAGGAGATGAATCGAGAAGTGTGCGTGTACGGTTGTGCCAGTGTTACTGCCTGCTCACTGAGGTTTCTGTTTTCTTCTTTCTCAGGCTGACACAGGCAAGAATTTAGTCACGCTCCCCAATACCACGGCCACGGCGATTCTGTGCAGCGATGAGACCATCTGGCTGGAACCTGAGGTTCTCTTCTCAGGGCCTCGCCAGGGTAAGTTGATCTAGAGGACCCCTCGCTCAGAACCCAGCAAATGTGCAGCTCGGAGAGACAGTGTTCCTAAGCGTGGGCTCTATTTTGCAGCGTTTGAGTTTCCTCAAATCAATTACCGCAAGCACGGTGGGAAACCTTACACTTACGCCTATGGACTTGGCTTGAATCACTTTGTTCCAGACAGGGTAATTATTCCACCTTCCTAACATTGGAACAGAGCTTGGAGTCAACTGCTAGCTCAGTAAAGCATATTGACAGATTGATCAGTTGTTTTTTTCTTTCTTACAAGCAGCTCTGTAAGCTGAACGTCAAAACTAAAGAAACCTGGGTATGGCAAGAGCTGGACTCGTATCCATCAGAACCCATCTTTGTTTCTCACCCAGAGGCCTTGGAAGAAGATGATGGTAATGAAAAAAATGAGTCTGTCCAAAAGTTAGGTCCTTAGGAGAGAAGTTAGATTGAATATTCTCTAATGTTCAAAAATGATTCCTAAAACTGCGTAGGGATGATCCTGACGAATTCAGACGTACTCCTGTTTGAGTTTCATCTCATGATCAAGTCTTGTTGATTACTAGTAGGAAAATGCTAAAGCACCTTCTGGAGTCCTGGAGGGGCATCAGTGCCTGCTCTGGAGGCCTGAGGGGAGAAAGGGGCCGGGGAGCAGGAATTCCAGGAGTTCCTTTTCCTCACCAAGTTACCTTTCTGAAAAGGGATCTCGCTTTATAAAGGAAGAGGAAACGGAGTCTTCCAACAGATAAAGCGAGTAAGAGCCCAGCTCTCTGACTTTAATTTTAGACTGTTCTTTTAGTAAGCTGGGACTAGAAAAGATCCAGACCCACTGACCATAACAGAGCAGCTCAATTACAAATTGTCAGTCTTAATTAACCATTAATTAGGTGGGATAGGGAAATAGATTACACTCAGTGATTAAAATATTGGAAACCACAGAGAAATAAGATGAATATTGCTGAGCCATTTCATGCTAAATGAGTTTTCATATACAGCCCATTGAGTCAAAAGTACAAAAGGCTTATTCTCATTTTGATTACAAAAAGTCAGCATCCACATAGACCTTGGAAATTAGGCTATTTATACTTTGCTGCTTTTAACTCTTTTAATGTTTTTCACTTGACCATCACAATTTTTTGCAGCAATTAGAACGAATATATTCTTGTTCTATAGATAACAATAAAAATCTATTCATTCAATAAGTACCTAATGAGCACCTTTTATGAGCTATGTAAAAATAAAAAAAGGAATGAAAGTAGGTGTGTAAATCAGGCACAGATGCTTGTTGGGATTTGCTGCTCCCAGGCCAAACTCACCTACTACACCACAATGAAAGCAGGGTGGGAAATTACTGCCGCATCAGAAACAGCATACAGGGAGAATGGCAGCAGGGAAAATGGCGCTGGACCTTCATCAGGCAGCTGGTTTTATTGGTTAATTGGGAGTTGATGGGGTTGGCCTTTCAGGGATTGGCTGGTGGATCCGTCAATCCATTGGAGCTTGTCTGCCAGTGTCTTGATTGGCTGTTCTTTTGGCTGTTCCCTGCCCCTTAGCCAGCAGGCAAGGCCTTGTGTCTGAGGCCACGCCCCCAGCCAGCAGCTGTGGAGAAACCTTACAATCTAATCTAATTGTGGTGGAACCTTGAGATCCAGCAATGTACCAGACAGACATAGTCACTTCCTTCATGAAGCTTATAAATCAAGAAGGAAGAGTTTGAAAGACCCCTTCAGGTGGTCACAAAGCCAATTGGTAGAAGAGGTAGAACCAGAAGCCAATTCATCTGATTTTCTTTGTCATTGCAATACCTCCTATATTATTTCAATGACATTTAATCTGTGGTCCTAGGTTCTTGTAAGTTCAAAACTGCCTTATTTACTTCTGATTAACAGGTGTAGTTCTGAGTGTGGTGGTGAGCCCTGGGGCCGGACAAAAGCCTGCATATCTCCTGATTCTGAATGCCAAGGACTTGAGCGAAGTTGCCAGGGCTGAAGTGGAGATTAACATCCCTGTCACCTTTCATGGACTGTTCAAAAAATCCTGAGCATATTCTAGCAAGATGTGTTACTTGTGACAAAACTAAGAAAATCAGCTTCAGGTCTACAATCAAATTCTGTTCTGTTCAATTTTACCCTGCTGTATGTCATGGTTTTAACTTGTGAATGCACACAATTTTGCGATGTCCTATAGAAAGCACTGAGTTTAGCAAGCAATTCCTAAAAAAAAAAAAGATTTTCTCAATAAAACGACCATAACTGAAAAAATTCTTTTTTAATATTTTGCAATCAAATAGGAAATTAACATGGGCTTATTAATCTACTTTTTGTTTCTATTATAAAAGAGCATTTTACATAGCGATCTGCTCTGATTTTTTTTTTAATATTTAAAAACCAAAGTCTTCTACACCTGATTTGTATGTAGCTTTGCTGAATCCAGGCAAAAAGGCTTAATTACTAAATGTCAAACCAAACTTTTCATTAAACCAGGGATTGCATTTAATAGTACATAGCAGTTGCTTTGAATATCTGAATCTGCTTAAAAATTCTTAAGCTCATGAAGTTTAACTTCCTTACTTGATTTGTCAATTCCATACTTTATTCCAGTTAATATAGGCAATTGCTACCATTTCTGATTTTGCAATGAGAAAAACCTATGTCTCGTTAACTGTGGCTTCTCAATCAAATAACATCTCAGAAATTAAGTTATATATTTACTATATAACTTATGTAATATTATGTAATGCCATAATATTATGTAACACCAACACAAATACTTTTAGAAGTGGGTAATATTTTTAAAAACTGAAATTAAATTACTTTAAAATATCAACTTAAAATCAGAGTATGAGATAGTGTTGAGGGGTTATGGTATGTTGTCTCTTCTGTTTCATTGTATATAAGCCCTGTGCAATCACTGGACTGAAGACAGAGAAAAAACATTAACTCATTAACTTTCAAGTATTAATACATTTTGAGCACTTTTATATTTAAATTACTCTCTTTTGTGCTACAGATTACAAGAAAGAAAGGATATTGGCAAACAAATTGCATTCTATATCTTAATCCTTGTATTTTATGTCCCAAAGCATTACATATCATCACATTTAAAACGATCAGCATCATCCTTAACTAGTTAAAAATAGCTTGAAGGAACAGACTGGTCAGGGTACCTCAGGCATCCTTTGATTTCTTTATTTAGATCGGATGAAAGCTCATTTTTAATTTTAAATACCTATTAAAACATACTTATCACAGCACATCTAAAAACAGAAGTACAATTTATAAAGTAAAATCATGCAGCGCTCATCTAAATTCAGCTACTGTTAAGATTTGAATACTGATCATTTCATCTCTTTCTCCCTGTAGATTTTCAATATGATCATTATGTATCCATGCATAATTCCTAGAAAGAAATAAAAATATCAAAAAAGAAAGGGAAAATGCCAGAGAATTATGTTGAACATGTCACTGTAAATAAACATCAATCAATCCATTGCTTTTGGCCTCTAGACATAGCACATGGACAGAACTCCACAAATAAAGGTATTTTTCCATTTCTTTTTAAAATGAAGAAAACAACTAACTTATAAGTTCAAATTGAATGAATTAAGGAAACTTATTTCAAAGAAAATGCCATCCGTCCAGGAGATTGAGAAAACTATGTCCCATATAAAAACAAATCTGTTTTAAGGGGGAAAAATCAAATAAGTCAATGTAAATCAAACTGCTAATAAATAGCTATTTTTAAAATAACATTCTATTTAGAGTCAACATTTATCATTTTGGGTATCTTATATTTGTCATAGATAAAAGGAAAAAGAATAAAACTTTTGGGCACCTTCATTCCTATCACTACACCCATCGTGGAACTGTCTCCACCATGTTAAAGATGAGAAAGCACTGGGGATGAGCGGTTACAGCGCTTGCCCAGCATGCGCAAGTACACAGGTTCAAATCCCAGCACCCATGTACACAACTAAGTGTCAGAGCAATGAAAGCCATGTGAAAAACTCAATAAAAATTGATTCTGTCTCTCTCTCACTTTCTTTCTCTCTTTAAAAATAAAATAAAGATGAAAAAGTGCTGAGTGCAGTGGCACACACCTCTAATCCCAGTGTCTCAGGAGGCTGAGGCAGGAGGATAACAAATTTGTGTGCAATTTAGCAAGGCCCTAAGCAACTTAGATCCTGTCTCAAAACAAAAAATATAAAGAACTGCAGATACGTCTCAGTGGTGAAACACCTCTGGGTTCAATCCCTGGTTTAAATATATATGTATGAATATATATATGAAGGAGATACCAAGTTACTTTTCCAATGAGTAATAAAAATTGAAATGAAAATCTTTCTCCCTGAAAATTTGGTTTCTGATACCACCTGAAATATTCCAACTAATTTAAATTGTCTTTTCAAATAAAACCATGATCACACTACTTAGTAACCAAGTCTGGGGGCAAATAAAATTTTTGTTGATTCTCCAACCTCTACCAGTGATCATCTGGCCAAAATATTTCTTGAATAATAGTTACCATGTTCCAGGTATTTGTTGTGCTTGGGATTCCACCATTTCATCTCTGCAGAGCCTTGTGTGTGGACCTGATAATCCTGTTTTAGGAGAGGAAAGTGAAGCTCAACAAAGTTAAATAACTTGGCCAAGTTTTCACACAGAACTGAGATCTGACTCCAAATACCATCTGTCTCTGTTAGATACTGTAGACTAGCAACTAAGGTAGTTCAGTTTCTGCATTCAATCACTACCTTCCTTTTGATAGCATCTTAAGAGGTTGGCTGTGTGGTTTGGATATGAGGTGTCCCCCAAAAGCTCCTGTATTAATGCAGGAGATGAAATGATTAGATCATGAAAGCCATGACCTAATCAGTGGATTAATGCATTCAAGTAATTAATAATTCATATGGATTTGTGGGTAGTAACTGTATGCAGGTAGGGTATGGCGAGGGAGGATGATATCACTGGGAGAGTGTCTTTGGGGATTATATATTTTGTTCTTGGCTCCTTGTACTTTCTCTGCTTCCTGGCTGTCCTCAATTGAGCAGATTTCCCCTGCCACATCCTTCCACCATAATATTCTGCTTTACCTCACTCCCAGAGCAATTGAGGAAGCTGACTATTGACTGCACCTTTGAACCTCTAAATTGTCCTTTGTCAGAGTGATGAAAAACTAACAATGCTGGGTTTTTGAAAGTTGCTGTGAAAATGCAAGTGCCACGTAAACATTAATTTGGAGTACCTGGAGATGTAGCTCAGCGGTAGACAGCATGCCTAGCATGCATAGGCCCTGGGTTCCATGCCCAGCACAGCACCACACACACACACACACACACACACACACACACACACACACACAGAGTGCAGGATGAATTTTCAATCTGTTTCCAAAGGGACAGCAAAAAACACTATTCAGTGTGAAGTTGTAACACCACTCTGGGCCCCTCCAACACTCCTCAAACTCACAAAAGCAAATGCCCTGAAAATTGCTGGTCCAGGAAAATCCAACTCAGTAATAGATGAGTATAAAGGTTTCCTATCAGTTAGCCATAAAAATGTATCCCAAGCTAAGTGGCTTAAAATAACAGAAATGTATTTTCTCATAGTTCTGGAAGCCAGACATTTAAAGACAAGATGTCAGTGGGGCCATATTGCCTCTGAAACCTGTAGAGGAAGCCTTTCATGCCTCTTCCTAGCTTCTGGTGCCCCTATGTGGTTTTTGGCTGGTGACAGTAAAACTCTGATCCTCTGATTTCAGATAGCATTCTCCCTGTGTGTCTTCACACTGTCTTCCCTCTGGCATATATGTCTCAGTGACCCATCTTCTCTTTTTATAAGGTCACACTGGATTAGTGCCTATCCTCATGACCTCCTTTTAACTTGATTATTTTGTATAGACCCTAATTCCAAATATGGTCTCATTCTGAGGTACTAGGAATTAAGACTTCAACATAAATTGGGAGATACAATTTTATCCACAGCAGCAAGAACTAAGAAAAATTTGGCATAACATTGAAAAAAATTTAAATGTGTAAAGTACAACAAAATTTTGCCAAGAAACTGGGAATAAAACTTATCACAAAGGACACCTCAACCAAGGACACCAGAGCCCTTGAACATTGGAGGTATACAACTGCTCAAGGTAAAGATAAAAAATCCTGTCTTCCCCTATAGCTATATGTAACTGTAAACAACGAGATGTGTGCACAAGCATGAAATTGGGACATCTTAACAGTATCCTCCCCTGCCTCTCTGTTCTTCACACTAGCTGGAGTGAGGACATGCTAAGACTTTGAACCTACAGATGAAGGCAAAATGTTAGACTGGAGGAACAGCAGGATGGAGGAGGAGTGAGTATTGAAATCCAAAGCTGACAAATTTTTTTTATTCGTTCATCATAGTCTTACATATTGGAGGGAATTATTGTTACACATTCATGAACACAAGGATATTGACAGAGCAAGCCAAGGCCGACGCCAGTTCATGGTCTTCCCTCTTTGACTTTTCCGTTCCCATGTTTCCCCTGCTTTACCCCCATGTTAGTTGGGCTTTTCATGAACTTCGAGGATTTCCAACTGCACTGATAACACCCCTACTCCCTCCTTCCAGCTGCATTGATAACCCCCTAATCCTTCCCTCCCTGGCCTGCCCCCTTCCCTTCACCCCTCAGCATCATAGCCATGGTTCCCCCTGCTCTTGTAAAAATTCACCCATGTTGAGGTTATTATTAGCTTAGCCAACTTTCAATCTGTCTCAGATTGTGTTCTAGCTTCCACATATGACAGAAAATATTTCAGCCCTTGAGTCTCTGAGTTTGGAATATTTCACTCAGCATAATTTTTCCATCTCCATCCATTTGGCTGCAAATAACATGATATTGTTCTCTTTAATAGCAGAGTAGAACTCCATAGTATATCTGCACCACAGTTTTTGAATCCACTCACAAAACTAACAAAATTATACATGAAAAAAACTACAGTCCAATCTGACTAACATAGTACTAAGAAATGTTTAAATAAAATACTATCAAGGGAAACCCAACCGCACATTAAAAGAATAGGAAACTGCTAGAAGAAAACAGGATCAACAGTCCCAACATATTGGTACAGGCACCAACTTCCTTAACAAGATCCCTAAAGCTCAGAAAATAAAATCAAGAATGAATAAATGGCATGGCGTGAAATTTTAAAACTCCAGCACAGCAAAGGTAACAAGAACATGGATGAAGATCTTTGCCAGCTACTCCAATGATAGGATTAAATCCAGAATATATAAAAAACTCAAAAAATGTAACAAATAGCTCTCTGCTCCTCCCTATTCCACAGACAGCCTCATCTTTCTGTCTCATGCAGTGCCAGCCGTGACCCTGAGACACAATGGTGAAGGTCAGAGTGAAGGGATTGGGCCATATTGGGTGCCTGGTCACCAGAGCTGCTTTCAACTCTGGCAAAGTGGATATTGTTGCCATCAATGACCCCTTCATTGACCTCAACTATATGGTCTACATGTTCCAATATGATTCTACCATGGAAAGTTCAATGGCACAGTCAAGGCTGAGAATGGGAAGCTTGTCATCAATGCAAAGTCCATCTCCATCTTTCAGGAGTGAGATCCAGCAAACATCAACTGGGGTGATGCATGCTATATATGTTGTGGAATCCACTGGTGCCTTCACTACCATAGAGAAGGTTGGGGCTTATTTGAAGGGTGGTGCCAAAAGGGTCTTCATCTCTGCCCCTTCTGCTGATGCCCCCATGTTTGCAATAGGGTGTGAACCATGAGAAGTATGACAACTCCCTCAAGATCGTCAGCAATGCCTCCTGAACCAACTGCTTAGCCCCCTGGCCAAGGTCATCCATGACAACTTTGGCATTGTGGAAAGACTCATGACCACAGTCCATGCCATCACTGCCACTCAGAAGACTGTGGATGGCCCCTCTGGGAAACTATGGTGTGATGGCCATGGGGCTGCCCAGAATATCATCACTGCATTCACAAGTGGGCAAGATCATCACTGAACTGAATGGGGAACTCACTGGCATGACTTTCCGTGTGCCCACTCCCAATGAATCAATTGTGGATCTGCCCTGTCACCTGGAGAAAGCTGCCAAATATGATGATATCAAGAAGGGGGTGAAGCAGGCATCCGAGGGCCCCCTCAAGGGCATCCTGGGCTACACAAAGGACCAGGTTGTCTCCTGTGATAACCATTCTTCCACCTTTGATGCTGTGGCTGGCATTGCCCTCAACAGCCACTTTGTCAAGCTCATTTCCTGATACAACAATGAATTTGGCTACAACAACAGGGTGGTGGACCTCATGGTCCACATGGCCTCCAAGGAGTAAGAATCCCTGGACCACCTACCCCAGCAAGAACACACAGAGGCCCTCAGCTGCTGGGGAGTCCCTGCCCCTATTTCAGTTCCTCAACAGACTGAGAATTCCCTCCTCCCAATTTCCATCTTAGAACCTCTGAAGAAGGGGAGGGGCTTAGGGGACCTACTGTCACTCTACCATCAATAAAGTTCACTGCACCCAGCTAAAAAAAACAATGTAACACACACACACACACACACACACACACACACACACAGCCAAACCACTCAATCAATAAATGAGCAAAAGAGTTAAACAGACATTTCTGAAAAGTCAAAATCCAAATGGCCAAAAAATATACAAAACAAATTGTTCAACATCCCTAGCAATCAGGAAAACGCAAATTAAAATTAAAACTACGTTGAGCTGGGTGCAGTGGCACACACCTATAATCCCAGTGGCTCAGGAGCTGAGAAGGGAGGTTCACAAGTTCAAAGCCAGCCTCAGCAATTTAGTGAGGGCCTAAGCAACTTAACGACATCTTGTCTCAAAATTAAAAGGGTTGGGGATGTGCCTCAGTGGCTAAGCAGCCCTGAGTTCAATCCCAGTACCAAAACAGAAAAAAACAAAAGCACACAATCACTAAATGGAGATTTCATCTCACTCAAGTCAGAATGGCAATCATCAAGAATACAAATAATAATAAATGCTGACAAGAATGTGGGGGGGAAGGCACACTCATATATTGCTATATATTGTTAGTGGACTGCAAATTACTCAACCACTCTGGAAAGCAGTATGGACATTCCTCAAAAAATTAGGAGTGGAACTGCCATATGACCCAGTTGTCCCACTTCTTGATATTTACCTAAAAGAACTAAAATCAGCATCCTGTAGTGATACAGACATACCAATGTTGATAGCAGCTCAATTCACAATAGCCAAGTTACAGAACCAGCCCAGGTGCCCAGATGAATGGATAAGGAAAATGTGGTATATATACACAATGGAGTTTCACTCAGTCATACGAACAAAATTGTGGTTTTTGCCAACTGGTAAATGATTGTAACTGGAGAACATCATGCTAAGTGAAATAAACCAGATCTAGAGAGTCAAGGGTCAAATGGTTTCTCTATAAGCCAGAGCGAAATAAGGGGGGAAAAGGAGAACCCCATGAAAACAGAAGAACAGCCAATGGAATAGAAGAAGATTGGGAGGAGGAAAAGGAGAGATGGGAAAAGGGAGGAAATGCAGAACAAATTTGACCAAATTATGGTATGCGCATGTGTGAATATCCCACAGTAAATTCCACCTCTATGTGTATCTATTAAGTACCCATTTAAAAACAATGAAAAAAAAAAGGAATAGAGTATCTTAAGTGAGGTTTATTCAGGATTGCAAAGATGGTTCAAAATTAGAAATTTTATTATATTAATTAGTCATACTTAGATATCTAAGAAGAAAATTCATATACACTTCTCTAAAAATAGTAGAAAGGCATTTGAAAACTTGAATAATCCTTCTCAATGGAAATACTCTGTGAACTATGCAAATCTGAATATTTCTGCAGAAGAATTAAATACATAGATCTTAGTTCAAGAGCCAACATTATGCTTAATTGAGAAAAGCAATATGTTTCCTCTAATGTGAGAAAAGTATCAGGATATCCAATATCACAAATATTAATATTTTTATGAACATGCTCTTCAATTCAATTAGTTAAGGCAAAGAGTTTAAAGTAAAATAAACATAACAGAAGAGATAAATTAGCACTATTTGTGAGGATATGAGTAAATACTCTGAAGAATCCATTGATGCATCATGAAAAACTATTTGAAAATTTAGTATTTCAACAGATCAAAACCTAAGAGACAGAAGTTATTTATAAGTACATGTTAGAGATAATAATCAGTTAGACTATGGTGTGAAAAAGAGAAGTCCCTTATAATAGGTAAAACAACAAAGACGAAATCCTTAGAAATAAACTTGAAAAATGTATGGAACTTGTATGAAAACTACTTAAAAGATCACTGTAAAGATCTTGAATGTAATGGTAGATACACAAACCTATATATTTGATAAAACTATATCTCATTAAATACACATACACACAAATGAGTACAAGTAAATTTGGACAAATTTGAATGAGATAGGTTATCAACATCAATACCCTGGTTGTGTTAATGGGCCATTTGGAGGAAACTGGGCAGAACATACCTGGGTGTCTCTATAGTATTTTTTTTCAACTGAATGTGAACCTAAAACTATCTTACTCAAAATATCAATTTACAAAGTACTACTATACTGGGCACAAGGGCACATGCCCATAATCCCAGTGACTTGGGAGCTGAGGCAGGAGGATCACAACTTCAAGGCCAGCATGGGCAACTGAGCAAGACCCTATCTCAAAAAAAAAAATAAAAAGGACTGGAGATGTAACTCAATGGTAGAATGCCCCTGAGGCCAGTCCCCATTAATGTAAAAAACAAAAACAAGACAACAACAAAACATAAACACTACTGAAGGACAAGATTTGAACCACGTTCTGTGGTAAGAAGACCATCCGTATGTTTGTTATTTCTAGTAATAAGGATACATTATAAAAATTTAACATGTATATTCTTTATTCTATGGAAATTTTCAATGTTGATTTAGTTATGAGGTGGAGTCCTCTATAAAAATATCATCTCTATATATTTTTCTGTTAAAAATAGTCTGGCAATAATTCCAGATGTAATGAAAAAGGGAGGAGCTGGACTTGGCCTGAAACTGTGCAAATAATTGGCTTCATATGTTAAAGAATCAACCATGTTCCCCATGATCCTGGACAATCAGATCCAGAATCCTCATTCAGGGCCTTCTCAGTTGGTCCAAATGTGTCCCTCATTTTTTTTCTGACATGAACCCATTTAGCCTCAGTATCCAGAAGTCTATATATGTGTCTGTTTTCCTTTGCTTCGTGTTCTCCTCCTTATTCTTCATTGTTTCCACTGTTCTCAAAACTAGCACAAAATCATCCTAGTCTATGATACCTTCTGCCAGAGCTTCAACCCCCACTGACCTCTTTCTCTGAAACCCTGTGCCCTCTATATTCAAGTACAAATATTTTGGAACCGGACAGACATGGATTTGAATAGCCATTATTCTTCCTATTAACTCTGTGACCTTTACAGATACATTCATCTGAAAAATAGGAATGATATCACATACCTTGTGTTTGTCAGGGGTTTATATTTTAAAATATATTAAAACACTAAGTAGAATGCTAATGCCATGGAATATTGTCTGATTTTGAATGGAAGATGTACTTTGCAGGCTTTTTTTGTGGAGTGGAAGACATTCTAACATTTCCAAACTGTCTGCTTAGCTAATTGAGCTGAACTGCTCTGATTCTAGTTTTGGAATTGCCATGGTAACTGCCTTGTTTCCTTCTCTACAAAGTAAATATTTTAAAAACAAAGGCCACATCTTAATCATCTTTATATTATTCTTGACATACTGCCAGACACCTAGGTTCTCAATAAATAATATTTGCTCACTAACTGACAGACTGTATTGAAAGCTTCAGAAGGTAGGATCTCAGGGGCTTCATTCCAAGGAGGCTTGCATAGCACGTTATGGGGCACATGATAGGTGCTTAATAAATTCGTATTGATTTCAATGGAATTTTACTCTTTGCAAACAAACACACTTTTAATAGCAGGTGGACTGTATAAACATTATCTGAGATTTCTCATTCCCCATTTAATTCTAAGGAAGGAAAATAATTACTATATTTATAAATGGCTTGTTTGGTTTCAAGACTCATTTAATTGCCACAGTATACTGGTGAGGTAGGCAATATTCCTGACTTGGTTATTTGCTTCTTTAGTTTTTTTATGAATAAACTGAAGTTCAGGTAGTTTAAGTAATTTGCCTAAATATACTCATCCAGTAAATAGTGGAGGATAGATTAGAACTCAAACCTATCTGACTTCAAAGTCCACCCTTTCCACCATTCTTCCCTGCACCTAAATTCTCCACAGATTTTAAATTAAACAAAGATTAAAAAAAGAGACAAAAACACATCCCATATGTGGGTTAGTACCAAAGAGATACTAGAAGAAGCTGAAAGGGGCTCAAGCTCACGTCCACGTTTGTTACTACTTATCAATGATTCCATCTCCCTTAAAAGTAAATAAGGCAACGGAGTGTAAAAGAAGAGTCCGAGGGGCTGGAGCGGTGGCTCAGTGGTTATGGCACTTGCCCGGCACGCACAAGTACACGGGTTCAAACCCCAGCACTCACATACACAACTAAGTGTCAGAGCAAGGAAAGCCATGTGAAAAACTCAATAAAAATTTATTCTCTCTGTCTCTCTCTCTCACTGTCCTTCTTTCTAAAAAAAAAAAAAAAAAAAAAAAAAAAAAAAAAAAAAAGTCAGAAACCCTGATTATAGCCCTGTCTGCCTTCTCATCAACTATGTGATCTGATGTGAGCCAGTGATAAGAATGATCTGATTTACAGCTTGTCTGCAAAGTTGGATAATTTTCTATCAGTCTTTCAATATCGTGGTAAGGGTCATAAAATAGCATACATAGACATCTTTGGCAAATCTAGGAGAAAGGGCCAATGCCAGGCACTGATCCAAATAGCGTAACTGTTAATTATGAGAGAAAGGAATGAATCAATTTGCAGTAAAGTAAAAATTAAAAACTTAAGAAATAGTTATACAACTCGAATTTGTCAATTTATAATTTTAAAAATCTTTAAATGAAAAACAAAACTTAAGAAACAAATTAGAGGCTGATGACAAAGCAAAAGTACGGGCACTTTTTTGTTATTGAAAGTAGTTTTTTGTCTTCCAGTGAAGGTTGCTTGGGAAACCACTGCAAGTGGATTACAGATCCCTTGACTACCAGCTCTGCTCAACATCTCCACCAACAACCACGCACGTGTACATACACACACGCTCACATCACATCACATTGTTTCCTTAACACAAATTCACTTCTCAGAATAGGTTTGAAAAGAGAGAAATCCAAAGATCACTTAGAAAAAAGAGGAGAAACAAACAAGGGTCAAAGGTAAAAGTTTGCTTATCTGCAGAAAAGAAGCCAGAAGGACACATCTTCCCTAAAACATGACCCACAATGACAATTTATCACAAATCTGTGGAACAAGAGATCCTCCATGGAAGCATAATGGATATGAAGCTCTTTGATGTGGCCCCAGATCATTCACCATTGGAAAAGAGCTTCTGATTCTCAAAAAACACCCAAGGATAAGTCAGGTGAACACTCTTGGTACATTCAACCCTTTTGTTCAACTAGTATTTATTGAGCAATCTCTATGCTCCACATACTGTCTAGACGAGTAGAACTTCTATGATGGTGGAATATTCTATATTGTGTTGTCTAATGCTGTAACTGCAGGCCACATGTGCCTATTGAGCACTTAAGTGTGGCTAGTGTATTTCAGGAACTGAAGTTTAATTGGCAGTTTAATAAACAAAGAAATTTAGTCTCAGTAAGTGTATTACTGCTTTTTACCACTATCTCCTTTCCCTACCTCCCCTCTTCCTATCCCAATGCCACTCTGCCTGAGCCTTGCTGCTAACCTTCATTAACTTTCCATTTGGGCCAGGGGTGGTGGCTCACACCTGTAATCCCAGCTACTGGCAAGACCAAGGCAGGAAGATCACAAATTCAAGGCCAGTTTAGGCAACTAAGCAAGACACTTTCTCAAAATTTTATAATGGTGGGGGAGGTGATGGAGATACAATCCAGTGGGGGTAGAGCACCCTTAGGTTCAATTCCCAATACCAAAAGATAATAATTTAATTTAATTTAATTTAAAAATAAATGACCATTTGGATGGCCCATCTCCTCATCTGCCTGAGAGCACTTCTCCTACACAACTTCAAGCTGGGCTTGCTCAGCCTCTGGGAGGCATTATTGGTTTTTATGCTTTACTTGTACCAACCCTGGATTGTCTCATTATTTGCCAGACTCAGTATTTCCAATGTGTTGCTGCCCCTGCTCTTTAGAATTTTATCATATACTTAGATGAGGGATGTAGCTCTAGGCACCAGCAAATTAGATTTCCCCTGAAAAATGCATCCCAGGATACAGAGAAAAAGAAGCAAGCTAAACTGAGAAATGGTATTATGATAGGGATTTACAACAAAGTGAAGGAAATGATTCCTCATTCATGTGCTTTCTTATTTTTAAAGATATTGAACCAATAGCAATAATATAAATATTGACAGCTAATACTGTTATGGTTTGAATGTGAGGTGTCCCCTAAAAGCTTCCTCAGGAAGACTGAGAAATGATTGAGTTAAAAGCCTTAACCCAATCAGTGAGTTAATCCTCTGATAGGAATTAACTGGCAACTACAGGATGGTGGGATGTGGCGGAGGAAGTGGGTCATTGGAGGCATGCCTTTGGGGTAAGTATTCTGTGCCTGGTGTGGAGTTTCTCTCTCTGCCCTACTTCCTGATGTGATGCCTTGAGCTCTCTGCTCCCTGGAGCCTTGACTTTCACCATGATGTTCTGCCTTACCTCAGCCCTGAGGAATTGAGCTGGCCTCCTGTGGACTAAGGCCTCTGAAACCACAAGACCCCAGATAAACTTTTCCTTTTAAAATTATTCTTGTCAGCTCATTTAATTGCAGCAATAAAAAGCTGGCTTAAACAAATACTTACAGAGTACACCTATTTTAAGTACTTTACATGTATTATACCATTTAATCCTTCCCCAATCCTATTACCCCATTATTCCTTTTTAACCCAAAGTGTTGCAGTTACTGCTGCTGAGGTACAACCCAAGCCCTCAGGCTGTATTTTAAAGATGCTAAAGCTGAGGCACAAAGAGATTTTGTGACTTTCCCAAGGTTTCACTTCTTATTGGGAACAATGCTAGAATTTGGACCAAGGTACTCTTCATTTCCACTATTTTTTTCTTGCTTTATTACACTGGCTTGTATTATCAGTATAAGGCTAAGGTGATGACAATAAGCATTCTCACTTTATTCACTTCTGGTACATGGCCTTCAACAGGTCATTTTGGTAAATACTTATGAGACTGAAGACTTTCCCTGCTACTTCATATTTTCTAAGGGTTCTTGTTATGAATGTCCTTGATTGTTATCAAATGATTTTTCTGTGGTAGGGATATATGAATTCTTCCGGATTCTGCTGTGATGAACATTGATTTTCAAAGGAAAAATCAAATTTGCATGATTGGAAATAAACTCAGGTTGACCCTGTTCTCTGTTTTCTGCATATATTCCATCAATTGGGGCTGGAATGGTGGCTCAGCGGTGGAGCACTTTCCTGGCATGTACAAGGACCTGGGTTAGAATCCAAGCACCACATATACAGCTAAGTGTCAGAGAAACAAAGGCCAGATGAAAAAAATAAATAAAATTGTTTCTTTTTCTCTCTCTCACTATCTCCCCCTCTCTCTCTTCCAATAAATACATAAATAAATCTCATCAATTTTCAACTGAAAAATTGAACTTATGTTATGAGAAATAAATCAGTTTGCTTTTGTCCTTTCATTCTCCTTTTAAATTCCTGGACTTTGTATACTGTTAGCTAGGTTTTTGTCCCTGTGAACCAAATACCTGACAAGAACAACTTAGAAGAGGAAAAGTTTATTTTGAGCTCACAGTTTCAGAGGTTCATCCTATAGTGGCGGTCCACCTTGATCTGGCCCAAGATAAAGCAGAGCATATGGGGAATGGCAAGGTGGAAGTAAATTGCCAGTTTCATGGCAGCCAAGAAGCTGAGGGATGGAAGGAGGGAAGGGAACACAAGAAAGATGAACCCTTCCAGGGCACACCCCTAGCGACCAGTCTCCTCTAGTCGTACCTCACCTACCTGCAGTTATCACACAGTAAATTCAAACCAGGGTGGAGCGATCAGGTTACAGCTCTCATAATCCAATCATTTCACCTGTGGATATTCCTGCATTAACACTGGAGCTGTTGGGGGACATCTCTGATATGAACCATATATCAATGTTTTAGTTAGGATTTTTGTATCTAGGACCATGAAAATATTTAACTGAACTTTCCCTTTATTTTTTAAAACTCTAGTCAGAATTTATCATCAAGGTTATTATGGTCTCGCAAAAGAAAATGAGAATTGTTCTCTTTTTTTCCTATTTTGCATTTGTGTCAAATGCATTTTTCCCTTCCTTTAGATATTTGGCAAAACTCATTGGTGATACTACCTGCATTTGAAGTTTTCTGTATGTAAGGGTGTTTAATTACAACCTTTATAAGTAGCCATAGAACTTCTTAGATTTTTTTTATTTCTTCTGTTAATGTAACAAATGTTGGGGTTGGAGTGGTGGCTCAGCAGTTATGGCACTTGCCTAGCATGCGCAAGTCCACGGGTTCAAACACCAACACCACGTACACAACGAAGTCTCAGAGCAACAAAAGCCACATGAAAAACTGAATAAAACTGATTCTCTCTTTCTCTCTCTCTCTTTCTCACATCCCTCTCTCTTTAAAAAAAAGTTATAGTCCTTGAAATTTGTCTATTTTGTTTAAATTTCAAACATATTGACATACATACTTTTATAATCTTTTTAATGTCCCTTTTTAATTTCTTTTTGGTTTTTGTAGCTTCTCAATTTTGAATTGATAATTTTCACCTACTAATTATCAATTTCATTAGTCTTTTCAAAAAGGAAATTTGGGGCCCTATTTTTTTATTGTATACATATTTTCCATTTGCTATTTTATGCTTTTATTAGTTATTCTTTCTCCTGCTCTCGGTATTCTTGGTTTGCTGTTATTTGCATGTGTCTTGAAGTGGCTATATATAACACTGATCTGCACTCTGTATGATTCTACTCTTTTGTATTTTATCTGAGAAGCTTATTACATTCACACTGAAGCCTAACTCCTTAACATATACTAAGATTAGCTCCCAGTCTGTAATCTTTGGAACACAAACCCATTAATAGGACTAATTCTTTAAAATGCTAAATGATAATTATTAAGTCTCCTCAAAAGTAGCCTTATTTTTTCTGTGTTCTGAGTACCACATTTGGAGAAAAAACTGATTTGCTCTTTTTCTACCAAATTGCAGAACAACTCCTCCCAGGTCTTCAATACAGCTTTCTTTTTGGGTAGAAGTCGTTATTAAAGTTGGCCTAGTGGGCTGGAGCGGCGGCTCAGCGGTTTCGGCGCTTGCCTGGCAAGCACGAGGACCTATGTTCAAACCCCAGCACCACGTACACAACTAAGTGTTAGAGCAACTAAGGCCATGTGAAAAACTAAATAAAGTTGTTTCTCCCTTTCTGTCTCTCTCTCTCTCACTGTCCGTCTCTCTTTAAAAAAAAAAAAAAAAAAAAAGTTAGCCTAGTAAGGAGCTGGAGTGGTTCAGTTGTTGGAGCACTTGCCTGGCATATGCAAGGACCTGGGTTCAAGCCCCAGCACCACATACACAACTTAATGTACAAGAAACAAGGGCCAGATGAAAAACTAAATGAAATTGGTTCTCTCTCTCTCACTCTTTCCCACTCTCTTAAAAAAAAAAAAAATTGGCCCAGCAAGGAACAGAGACCCAAATCTGTTCACAATTGTGTATTCCTCAGGTAGGCCTGGAAATGCAGGCAGCTTCTGCTTTACAAAAGCCATATGCTACCACTACCTACAGTGAATGAGAAAAGCCAACAAAAGAAATCATTTTTGAGGCCTCAAAATTATATCTTTATGTTCTATCTTAAGGTCTGAAAAACTCATCTTGTAAAACAGTAAAATGTTCTAAAACTTGATGATACCCAATGCTGGCAGGGGGCAAATTTGTAATTCCATATTGTTAGGCCAAGAAAAGAGAAAATACCAGATGTACTGTTAAATGAGAGACATACATTAATTCTACTGTATTATTTAAGATCATATGGCTCATGAAGCTCAATTCTACCCTCTAAATAGCTCTGGAACCCATCTATTTCCTTCCATGCCACTGTCACTACCATACAAACAGCCATCATAATTGCTAGACTACACTACTGCAAGAATCCCCAACTGGTTTCGTTTACTTTATCCTTTACCCCTCTGATCCATCCACACTTCCCCTGAGGTGGCATCCTGAAATACAATTCTAATCATGTTAGTCCTTGATGTGAAAATGCTTTATCAACTCCTCATTGCATTCACACTGAAGTCAAATTCCTTAACATCGACTATGAGACGCTCTGTAAGCTGACACTTCTTTACCTCTCTAGTCTTTACTACTTCTTACTATCTTTCCATTTCTTGAACAGGACCTAGCTGGCATCTGGGCCATAGCAATTGTTTCCTATGCCTAATAGCCTGCTGAGTCTCTCCCAAAACAAATACAAACACATACATGATTTGTACAGGTAACCACCATTCATCATGAAACTTTTTGAAAACATTCTAGAACTAGGTGAGAAGACTCTTCCATATGTACCAAAAGTAGTTCTTATCTAGTACAATTTGTCTCTTAGAGGACAACAAGCAATACATGGTGTTTAGTCAGCTTTTTCACTGCTGTGAATAAAGGACCTTACAAGAACAATTTTAGGAGGCAAAGTTTATTTTAGGACTCACGGTTTCAGAAGTCTTAGTTCATAGACAGCAGGCTCCATTCCTTGGGACTTGAGGTGAGGCAGAACATCATGGCAGAAGAGTGTGAAGGTGGGAAGCAGGTCAAGGCATGGCTCCAGGAAGCAGAGAGAAACTCCACACCAAATTCAAAATATAACCCCAAAGGTACCCCACCAATAAGCCACCTCCTCCAGCCACATCCTACCTGTCTTCAACTACCATTCAGTTAATCCCTATCTGAGGATTAACTCCATGATTGAATTAAAGCTCTCATAATTCAAACTTTTCACCTCTGAGCCTTTCTGCATTGCCTCTCACAAAGGAGATTTTGGAGGACATCTCATATCCAAACCATAATATTCTTCCCCTGGCCCCCAAAAGCTCATGAAAATCTCACAATGCAAAACATTTAGTCTATTTTCAAGAGTCCCCATAGTCTTAACAGTTCCATGATTGCCCAAAAGTACAAATCCAAAGTCTCTGCTGAGATTCAAGGCAAACTCTCAATGTGATCTCCTGTAGATATCTAATCAAATTACATATGTCCAATATATAAAGGCACATGGTAAACATTTCCATTCTAAAAAATAGGAGCATGGAAAGAAGTGATGGGACCAAAACAATACTGAAATCCAGCTGGGCAAACAAGTCCTGTAGTTCCGCGTCTGGCATCTGAAGCCCAGGACATTGTGGTGTTTCTCTACAAAAGGCTTGTGTAGCTCTGCCCCTGTGGCCTTGCTGGTTGCACTCCATGTGGTCTCTCTGTGGGCTCGTCTCTGATGATTCCTGCAGCTTTCCGTGGTAGAGGTCCCACTCTACTGGCATTTCTCAATCATGGGAGTCTCCACGACAGCCTCAACTTCCTTCTCATATTTCCAGGCATCACCCTCTCAGGGGTTGCCTGCAGGGTCTCCAAGCCTGGGGCACTTTGCCTGGCCTCCCAGGCCTTCCTCTAAAATCTCAGTGGAAGCCTCTATGACCCCCTAATTCCAGCATCTTGTAATCCTGCAGAACCAGCACCATGTGGTTGCCACCAAGGTCTGCCGCCATCTTGAGCCAGAGCCAAGCCTCCAGGGATCACGGCTGCAGCAGCCTCTGAATGCCTGAGTGGCTGAGCATGTTGAAAACTCTTCCAAGGCATCCTGTGCAAGCACAGTGCCCCATTGGTCACTTCTCAAAGGCATTTTTACTCTTTAGAGCCTGAGCAGGGTGTGGTCTGCCAATTGTTGAGATGCTCTCAAATCATGCTTCTTATAGTCTCAAGGCAAAGCCTTTAGAATTTCTTCAGTCACAGTATGGTCTTTAACAACTATAACTTCTTTAGTGTCAGTTTTACTCTCATCTTTCAAGTCCAAGTTTTTCAAATCTTTCTGTTCTGCTTTCTGCTCCTGATTATTGTGTAAACTTGGCCAAAAGCCACTGGCAATGTCCATGCCACCATCTGAATACTATGTTGCTTAGAGATTTCTTCTGCCAGGTTAAGAAGTCCATCACCTTGAAAGTCAGCTTAATAGGGGACTGCAGCCATGGCTTAGCGGTTACAGCGTTTGCCTGGCAGGCATAAGGACATGGTTTCAAACCCCAGCACCATGTACACAACAAAGCTTTGGAGCAACAATAGCCACATGAAAAACTAAAGAAAATTGATTCTTTCTCTCTCTCTCTCTCTCTCTCTCTCTCTCTTTTTCTAAAAGTCAGCCTCATAGAACATCTCCAGACATAGGCAAAATACAGACAATTTCCTAGCCAGAAAAACAGGAATGGCCTCTAGTCCAATTTCCAATAAAGTCTTCCTCTTCCTCCTCTGAAACCTTTTGAGCCCTGCATTTATTTAGCAGTCCTATAGGCATTCTGGTCTTCTGAGCTCCCACCAGAATCACCCATTAAGTTCTACTTACAACAATCTAAAGCATTTCCAGCTTGCACTGCTAAACACCTTGAAATTCTTCCCACAAATTTCAAAAAGCCCCAAAAGCTTCTAAATCACATGGCCAGGTTAGTCACAGCAATGACCCCACTTCTCAGTACCAATCTCTGTTTTAGTCAGCTTTTTTATTACTGTGACTAAAAGACCTGACAAGAATAATTTTAGGAGGAAAAGCTTATTTGGGGACTCACAGTTTCAGAAGTCTTAGTACACAGAGCTCAGAGCTCAAGGTGAGGCTGAATATAATAGCAGAAGATTATGGCAGAGGGAAGTGGGTCAAGGCATTGCCAGGAAGCAGGAGAGACTCCACTTGCCAGATACAAAATATATACCCCAAAGGCGTGACTTCAGTGACCTGCCTCCTCCAGCCACACCCTACCAACCTAAGGGTACCAGTTAATCCCTATCAGGAGATTGGCTCACTGATTGTTTAGGCTCCCATAACCCAATCAATTCACCTCAACCTTCCTGCAGCATCACACACAAGCTTTTGGGGGACACCTTTCATCCAAACCATAACATGTGGGGAAATTATTGACCTTCACAGCCAGGGAACAGGTACTACTGGCCTTTAGAAAGCAGAAATCAGGTACATTACTAAATATTCTACTCCTAAGAATTATCCAGGCTGAAATGTCAATAGTTAAGGTTTGCAAACTCTGGCCTAGCCTACAAACTAAAGGACAAACATTAGAGGCCAGCATATTAGAGCCCATGAGTCAAATCCAGCCTACCATCTGTTCTTGTGTAAGTCTCTAAGATTGTTTTTACATATTTTTGACATTTTCAAAAAAATACAAATGATTGAAGCAACATTAAAAGAACATGAAATAACATGAAACATGCCTTATACATAATAAGCATCAGCACATTTCACCAAATAAGTGAATAAAGGAATGAAAGATTATCTTTATATATCCATTGATCTTCTTTACAAACAAACTTCAAAAAGATGGTAATTCACCATGTGTGGTGGCACATGCCTGTAATCCCAGCGAGTCAGGAGACTGAGACAGGAGGATCAAGAGTTCAAAGCCAGCCTCAGAAACTTAGCAAGACCCTGTCTTAAATAAAATATGTAAAGGGCTAGGGATGTGGTTCAGTGGATAAGCACCCTTCAATTCAATCCCTGGTACAAAAAAAAAAAATAGATCATAGCTCATGCTACAAGAGCATGCTGATACTAACACTTTCAGTTATTTCAAGCTAATTGTAAATTGTCACAAATCTTCTGAAAACAATTTGTAAAAATGTAGCAAAATAAATGAAGAAAATTGATTACCTATGTATTCAATAATCACTGTTAAATAAGCTAGTCTTTAGAGAGAATTATCAAAAGGCTTATGTTATGGTTTAAGTATGAGATGTCCCCTGAAAGCTTATATGTGAGACAATGCAAAAATGTTCAGAGGTAGATTAAACCACTGGTATGAATTTACTGGGTGGTAACTGTAGGCAGGTAGGGTGTGGCTGAAGCAGATAAGTCACTTCAGGGTAATTTGTTGTATCGGTATCAAAACATTACCTGTACTTTATAAATATATAATTATTATTTGTTGAGGGTATATTTTAAATTATGTTTCAATTTTTTAAAAATAGTAGTACTGGGGCTGGAGCAGTGGCTCGGTGGTTGCAGCACTTGCCCAGCATGCGGGAGTATGCGAATTCAAATCCCAGCACCACATACACAACAAAATCTCAGAGCAACAAAGGCCACATAAAAAAAAAAAAAAACTAAATAAAAATTGTTTCTTTCTCGCTCTTTAAAAAAAAAAAAAAAAAAAACAACAGTAGTACTGGGGCTGGAGCAGTGGCTCAGTGGTTACAGCACTTGCCTGGCATGTGCAAGTGTGAGAGTTTGAACCCCAGCACCATGTACACAACTGAGCGTTGGAGCAACGAAGGCAGCACAAAGAGCTGAAGGGCCGAATAAAATTGGTTCTCTCTTTCTCTCTCTCATATTGTCCCTCTCTCCAAAAAAAAGAAAAAAGAAAAAAAAAGACAGTAGTACCAACCTGGTATTTCATATCTGAAAAATATATTCTTCAATACTGAAGATAAAATAAAGATAATTCTAAACACCCCCCCAAAAAAACAGCTGAGGAAATGACAAAAGTACTAATAATGTCCAATGTTGGTGAATACAGAGGAAGTTATCACTCTTCTTTATTATTAATAGGAATATACAGTTCAACAACTGTAAACAATGTAGTAAAATTTGTTTCCTTTCCTTTTATTTATTTTAATTTTCTTTTATTTTTCATGAGAATATAACATCTATACTTTAATCCATGACAAATACACTGATGCTGATTTTAGCACATTTTTTATATATTGTTATATAAATTATCATGTAACTACAACCAAGGTTAAGGTATGGCACCTCCTGTTGCTAGTAGCAGCCAAACCAGGGAGACCGCCTGCATCCCAGCTGCCTGGGATCAGCCACTCACATGCGTTAAGAAATAAGCAAATGATGCAAAAAGGAACAATGAATTTAATACAGTTTCATCAAACTTTGGAGAAGGCAGCTCAGGTTTTCTCTGCAGGTCCTACAGAACTACCTACAATTTATAGAAACAAAGCCCGGAGGTAAACATGTGTGGATTTACCTAGGCTGTGCTAGCTAAAAAGCACATCCCTTTCAGCTTCTTTAGTGCCCACCTGGGGTTAGAGGGTAGTGTTTCGGGTTCCATCTTCAAAAGAAGGAAGTTTAAGAGCTAAAACAATTCGGAGCTTTAAATTTCAGAGGCTATGTTTCGCTATTATCATAAATTAATTTTGCCTATTCTTGAGTTTCATGTAAATCATACAACTAATAGTTGTGTGTGTGTGTGTTTGATTACTTGTCTGTGAGATTCTCCTAAATCCTTGAGTTTATCAGGAGTTCATTCTTTTTAATCCTATGGAGGATTCCAATGTATGAGTATACAACACTCAAACTGTCAATTTCCCATGAACAGAAATTTAGATTATTTCTAGTTTGAGCAGGTTACAAAGAAAACCATTTGTGAAAATCCTTGTACCTGTCCTTTGGTGAGTACATGCGTTCATTGTTCTTGGGATTGCTGAAGTCATAGAGGCTGGAATATCTTGAACTTTAATGGAAATGTCCTATGACTTTTCCAAAGTGCTGCATCACTTCCATAAACAATGTATGAAAGTTCCAGTTTCTCTGTATCCTATATCTTCCCAACTTTTGGTATTGGCAGTATTTTTAATTTTAGCTATGCTGGTGGAAGTGTTGCAGTATCTTATAATATTAATTTGCATTTCCCAGATGAGCAATGATATTAAGTATCTTTTCATGTGTTCATTGAATATTCTTTTCTGTGAAATACCTTTTTCTAATAAAATTGGAAACACACATATAGCTTAACCCAATATTTATACTTCTATAAAACTATTCACCATATTTCTGCAAGAAATGTGTATATTGGATAACTGCTTATAATACAAAAACTCTGGAAAATACCCACATGTTCAGGGAAATATTAAGAGAAACTAGGCAACAACCTGTATAATGATGCAAACCCATGACACATTTTAATATGTGTCTTATCCTTAGAAGATATTCAAAGAACCAGAAACATACATAGATTTTTTTCATACATTTTTAGAAATCTGCCACTTTCTGTATATGTGACAATCTTCAAAATAGATATCTTTCCTATCAATATCACTGATTTTTAAACAAGATAAAAAGACTAATTGCTTATATTTTTGGAATCACATGAATGATGTATTTACACAAATATTTCTCATAATTCTCCAAATATCCAGTAAATCTGTCTTGATTTCTACTATTGAAATTAGTGGGTGTAAGCATGATCTGGCTGCAACATCTGTCATCCACTTGATTGGCAGGGTTGACTCAGATCACCTAGCTGGTTAGACCAATGTTACTTCCTCTCTCGTCATCCATGTATAGAGTTCCCAAAGCTCCACGCCCAGTAGAAAAGGAGACCACTCTTCTGATAAGGGTATAAGAGTATCTGTGCTCCCCTTCCAGAATCTCCAAACAAGCTCTGGAGGTTCATCTGTATTAGGAGGTAGGTAGATCAAGATTCTAAGATTCCAGACACATTCCAATAAGGAGCTCTTTATTGTATAAGACATATAGCAGTCTGTCTTATAAGACAGGCAGGAAGGAAGGTAGGATGATAGGTAGGAAGGTAGGTAGATAAGTAGGTAGGTGGGTAGGTAGGTAGGTATATAGTAAAACATACAAAGACAACAATTATTTGCAAGGTACTCTCTGCTTTAGATTGTATATTAACATATTTCCTCTGGCTCTGTTGAGACAGACATCATTGATTTTGTCACTGCTGGTAGTGGTAGAGGTAATGGCACTATTAACGGTACTGGTAGTACCACTCTCCCACCACCAACCACTAGGGACAACTACTAGAAGTTAGGAGCAGAGATTGTCTTTCTACTCATGTTAATTCATCATTATCATCTTTAGTGGAAAAAAATCAGATTTAAAAACTTTCCCAGGCCTAGGCACAGTGGCAAACACCTGTAATCCCAACAGACTGGGAGGCTGAGGCAGGAGGATAGCACAATCAAGGCCAGTCTCACAAATTTAGCAAGGTCCTAAGTCCTAAGTAACTTAGTGAGACCCTGTCTCAAAATAAAAGATAAAAAGGGCTGGGGATGTAGCTCAATGGTTAAATGTCGCTGGGTTCAATCCTTGGTACAAAAAAAAAAAAGATTCCCAGGCCTAAGTGGTTAGTCAAGGGTAGATCCAGTCACCCAGACTCCTAATATGAAATAGCCCAAGCAGATCAAGACCCTCACTCGCATAACTGGAATGAAAAAGAGCAGACACTCAGATCAAAGTAATTTGCCTCAGAAGTCTGTGCACCAAGATCCTTCCTTTTATTCTCCGTAGACCTTGTGTCAAACTATGACACCTCTATTTTCCAGCCCCTGGTTTCCAAAATGAAATGAATTCAAAAAGTCACAGGGCAGATAACCTCTGTTCTGGTAAATTAAAAAAAGAAAAAAGAAAAAAAGAAAACAAGCAACAGAATTAGGAAAGCACAAGTTTAAGGGATTTTTGAAAATTTGGATGAGAGGATCTGGAGAGGTGGCTCAATGATAAGAGTGCTTGCCTAGCATGAGCAAGGACCTGGGTTTGATCCCCAGCACCACAAACACAACTAAGCAGAAGAAAAATAAAAAGCAGATTTTAAAAAATGAAATTAACTCTCTCACACTCAATCTCTCCTCTCCTCTCTTTAAAAGAAGAAAAAAAGGGGGGGGAGGGCTGGAGTTGTGGCTCAGCAGTTACGGTACTTGCCTGTCATACACAAGGACATGGATTCAAACCCCAGCACCATGTGCACAATGAAGTGTTGGAGCAATGAAAGTCACATAAAAAACTAAATTGATTCTCTCTCTTTCACTGTCCCTTTCTCTTTAAAAAAAAAAAATGGACAGGAACTAGGTTTCAATAGCTGTCAAATTCTACCTAATGACAATTTTCCCTGACTAAGCATTAAGACCCTATTATCAAAATAGGTATCTATACAACTAATTTCAAGTATGATTTTCTTTGGGGAAGCTATTAAATAATAATTAGCAAATTAGCAATATTAGTGACAAGCCTTTGAAATAGGGAAGCAGTGAAACATTCTTCATTCTTCCATAATGACAACTAAAGGAAAAGTTCCCATATTGTGGTGGCTTGGTTTATTTCAGATTCTTAAATATTTCACTGTCATTATCTTTATGGCAGTGAACCCCTTTTACTAATTTTTTTATAAAGAGAGGGACAGTGAAAGAGAAAGAGAGAAATAGAGAGAGAGAGAGAGAGAGAGAGAGAAAATCGATTTTTATTTAGTTTATCATGTGGCTTTCATTGCTCCAACACTGTTTTGTACGTGGGGTTTGAACCCGTGTCCTCATGCATGACAGGCAAGTGCTGTAACTGCTGAGCCACTGCTTCAGCCCCAGTGGATCCCTTTTAGATGGAAGATTTTTAATATCTTTTGAAAATTTTTCTGAAATGAATTCACATATGACTTGCAGAAAATCCAGCTGCTCTTGGGAGAACGTTTCTGGTTCACGCCTGCCTATGGCTCCAAGACTGCATTCTGCACACTGGGTCCAAGGTAGCTGGGAACGTAGGACCTTGGCATCTCCCTTCCCACCTGTAAGAGTCTAGCGGCTTTCTGAGTCATGCCTGGCCGTAACTCTGCTGCCACCTGCCTCCCAGGCCATTTCTGGCTAAAACCACCCAGAGGCTGATCTCTCCGGCCCTTCTACCTGTGTAATCTGAATGGATGCAATCAGCTACCTTGTTCTTCAATTTAAAACCCTTGGTCAAGTCCTTTCCTTGCTCCACGCCCTATCAAGTCCCCACCTCAGAAGTGCATCCTGGCCTGCACCTCCAGCCTCTCCCTTCACATAGTGAGAAGCCAGCCAGGATCCTGCAGCCCAGCTCCTCTTCTGAGGTGCCCCATCCTTGACCCCTGGGCCTGGCCTGCCACACCCTAAGCCTCCCATTAGCAGGCACCACTTCATGGGACCCTGAGTTCTGGACTTGAGGAAGAGACGATGTCCAGGTTCTTCCACCCATCCCTCCAAGAGTGCCTCCCAGATTGTTTCATTTCTGATGCCCCAGTGAAAAGTGCTCCTCAGACCCCTGAATGGTGATAAATCAATTTCTGTTGTTAAAAATTACTCAACCCAAGGTACTTTGATACAGTAGCATGAAGGGATGGAGGCATCTGAGAGCATCTCCATTTCTCTCTGCTATGGAAAGGACACTTTTGCTGGCCACAGGATTCTTGGATGACAAGGTTATGACAAGGTTATCCTTCATCACTTTGCATATATCAATCCACTGCCTTCTGGGTTCCAGGGTTTCTGACAAGAAATGTGATGAGGACCTTATAGGGAAATTATGATGAAGGTGCCCTTCCTCTGAGCCCCATAAATGTTAATGACTTACCCTATGGGATTTTAGGGAAAAGAGCATTTTGTTACAGTGCCATGGTGTGAGTGAAGTGCTACCATCTTTTGACAGCGATCATCTGAGTTGGAAGAAAATTAATACCTTGCATGTAGATACAATGAGGTCTTTAAAAGGCAAAAGTTATTACAGACTTTCAGACTTGAGATGAAAGAGTCATTGAAGCATCCTACAGGTTTTAGTTTCTGAACAAGTAAATAACAGTTTCCATAACCCACTGAAGCAAAAAGCTTCTGCAGTCTTTTATTATTAAAGTGGAAAATGTCCTGGAGGTCAAAACACAAGACAACCACTGTGTTTGTTTATTTTGTGCAGCTAGCATTCTTAATAAGTGTTGCTGTGTAGTGAGTGCAGACAGCATCATGCAGCTTTGAGAGTGGCAGCTCCTCCTTGCAGAATGCCCTCGCGTGCCATCATCAGGTTCTGAGGGACATTGAGGAGGGCAGTTCTACCAAGGTGAAACTGTCCCAACATATCCACACAGGGACATTATACCCAAAGTGGATATAATGAAGGTGTTGAAACACCCCAATGGGTTCCAACTGTTTCAAATTGTTGAGACCATTGGAAACGTTTACTTCATCATAGAGCATGCAACTGGGGGACAACTGTTGCACCACATCCAGAAGGCCATGGGCATGCCAGAGGGGGAGGTCCAGAGAATATTCAAGCAGATCACAAGCACCATGAGCTATGGTCACTGAGAACTGCATCACCCACAAACACCTGAAAGCAGAAAGCATCCTGTTCGAGCCCTAGGAAACATCGGGCTCTGCGACTTCAGCCTGGGCCACATGTTCATGGCTGGACAGAAGCTCAACATGATCTGTGGCACTGCTGTGTGCTGGGCCCCAGAGCACATCAGAGGCGATAATACGATGGCCCCATGGTGGATATCTGGATCCTGAGGGTCCTACTCTACTTTATGGTCTCAGGATGCCTCCTATTTAATGGAACCACTTTTGTGAAGCTGAAGGAATAGGATTGCATGCAAGGTATGACATTCCCTCTCACATGTCCACCAACATGCAAAGTCTCATTGCTCAAATACTGATCGTAGATGCTATGTAGAGGCCCACAGCAGACAGAAACTATGGGCATTGTGACTGAGTCAGGGTGAGCAGCGTCCACTGAGTCATTCAAGTGAGTCACTCCCCATCTACCCAGACCCCTCAATACAGAGGGTCATGGTTGACCTGGGTTTTGGCTTCCATGATACCTGGATATCCTTGATGAGCAGAAAGTTTGATGAGGTCATGGCTACCTATCCTTATGCTCCAGGACCCCCAGCAGACTGCACAGTTGGAGTGAGGTCTGTGCCCGTGGAAGTTGGGCTTTACCCATGCCCCTCAGATCTTTTCAGTTTCACTTTCTCCCAAAGAGGAGTGCCAGCGAGCCTGCCTTCACTCCTTCCACATCTTGTGCCTGTGAGCATCAGCTGCCTGAAGAGGACAAGCAGTCAGGGCAGAAGAGTAGCAGAAGAGCCAGCCTGCCGGTGTCCTCTGCAGGCTCCAGGCAATGACCCCCACTCCCAGCAAAGCACCCCACATGTCCTTGTGGCCCTGCTGCCCAGCTCCTAGTAGAGCAGCAGCAGGTGGTAAACACAGAGCAGCAAGTCCTCCTGGTGTTTATCATCAGAAGAAAGCCCCCTTCCCACCGAGCAACCCCATGGTGGGACCACTGGCCATTCCTTTGACAATAGCAAAGTCTGGGCGGGGGGGTAACTTGGAGGATTGTGGCCTGTATCTTATGAACATGCTTTTGTGTGCCGGTCCAAAAGATAGGCCCTAGACTCAAAAGCAAAGTGGTTTCAATGAAAGGAAGGAAGACACACCAAGGATTCAGAAATGAAGTGGCTGTAAAGGTAGTGGACAGCTGAGACACAGGCAATGCCAAGCACATGACACAATCTCACTTATGTGGAACAGCTGCTGGACCAACCTGCTCAGCCTCCTCTGCACGTATGCCACTCAGGAGGGCATCTGAAGACACCTGGAGACAACCGTCTCCCTCCCCGCCAGCTGGAAGAGATACCAGAGACTTTTTCCTAGGACATTTCCCCCTGCCCTGCTTTTCTCTATTCCTTCTCCCATGTTTCTGGGATAACAGAGATGATTCTTAATATCTTTTTCTCACAAATCTTAAAAAAAATTTGATGCTCAAAAAAAAGCCAAATAAAATATACTGCATGTATCAGTGCCTTCTTAAGTAACTGATTCTGACCACTCAGCTTTTTCCTCTATATTTTGCCCATTCTATAGACTCATTCATTACCTTATTTATACAGTAAATATATATCCACCTAGCTAATTCCTATTGCCCCTCAGTTTCAGTTAAATTATGACAATCTGTGAAGTACTATTTTACCATTGACAAAACAAAAACAAAGGATGAAAAAAATAGGAAAGAGAAAAGACAATAAGAAAACATAAAAAGGAGAGATGGTAGAGCTTTTGCAACTGTGTGAACAAAATGTGAACTAAACTTAAATAGTAAGGGATTCTTTTAAGAGTAAGGCAAAAGCTCATGTGTGAGACAATGCAAGAAGGCTTATAAGAGAAATAATTGGGTTATGAGAGCCTTAAAGCAATCAAGAGTTCATTCCCTGAGAGGGATTAACTGGATGGTAACTGAAGGCAGTAGGGCATGACTGGAGGAGGTGGGTCATTGGGGACGTGGCTTTGGGGCATACATTTTGTATCTGGTGAGTGGATTCTCTCTTTTCTTCCTGATCATCATGTGAGCCACTTTCCTCCACCACATTCTTCTGCCATGATGTTCAGCCTCGTGATATGGAGCCCCAAGGAAAGGAGCCAGCCATCAACAGACTAAGACCTCCAAAGTGATAAGCCCCTAAATACACTTTTCCTCCTTTAAAATTGTTCTTGTCAGGTCTTTTAGTTGCAGCAGCAAAGAAGCTGACTAAGACATCCACAGACCTCAGTATGTGGCTTTATCAGACGTATTCAGAGGGCCCCAAAGCACTGGCTGCTTATTTCCTGGTTTTGACTCCTGTGTTTCTAAATCATCTGCTATGTATAGAATAATTTTTTTTGGAAAAACAAACTATCACCTTTCCGCTTAAACCTCTATAACATTTCTATTCACGCACAAGATAATGTCCCAAATCCATAACATGTGTCACAGTCTGGCCACTTCTTGGCTCTCCAGCCTCATTAGTCATTACTTCCCCTTGCTTTCTCTGATCTAATCACATCAGACACTTGCAGTTTGTCAAACATATGCTTTTTCACACCTGAAGGCCTATGGATCTATAATTCCATCTAAATGGAGAGTACATGCCTGCTCCAACACGCTATCTTCAACCTAGCTAATTCCTATCTAAACCAAAATTTTGGCTGAAGCATCTCTTCTTCAATAATCTCCCTGTCTCTTATTAGACACCAACTCAGGTATCCTGGCATGTGTGTCCATAGATGACTTTGAATATCTAATTTGCAATTAGTTCTTCAACCTGTCTTTCCTGTCAGAATACAGACTCCACTGGGGCCCTGAACATACCTACCTTATTCACATCATATCCCCAACCCCTAGTACAATGCCCGTCACAAAGCTGGTGCTCAGAAAATATTTGTTGAACTGTAATAAATTGACTGTAAAATTCCCAACAGATGAAATGCTACTGCCTTATCATTATTTGCTATCCATGAACTCAATGATACACTTGAAGGAAAAGAGATTTCAGAGTTAGAGAAATCAATCCCATTAATTAGTTTCATAGTTAAGAATTAGCTTAGCTGGCAGAGAAATTTCACCAGATGTTCCAGAGACCAAAGATTTGGAACTCCTGCCAGGAGTGAAGATCATCCAAGTAACCTCAAGAAGTTTATCTTCTTATAGGAAAAACAACAAATGAGAAACTAAACTACTTCTCTTTTCTCAATGAAATAAAAACTGTAATGAGAGGTGGCCCCACACTTCACCAGTGACGTGCCCACCGGTGCATGCCACAGGTAATGTGTGGACGGCTAAAGGTGACAGCTCCAGTCTTTATCATCAGGACTAAGCTGAGCCAGACATGCCCTGACATCTTGTAGTTGTTGTCTTTGGATCTAAGGACACTTTTTCCTTCCTTTGTCTGGATGCCACCAATACCTCTTAATATCTGGACTAAAGAATGAATGCTAATAAATCATCATTTTTAGATTGATACATTCCATTATACATGAAAGAAAATTCTGTTTGCTTTCTGTAGCTTTTTGGATTTTTATTCCAATGCTTAAGAGAATCCCTAGCCTATATTGTTTTCAGGGTCACTTTTTCCTTCTTCATACCTTATATTTTTTATTTCAAATACTCAACTACTTGGAATTCCCTATATGTAAAATTTATTTCACACTTGTAAATCTTTGTTTCTCTCATTTCCTTTTATTGGATGGTACCTTGTTTAGTTTTTCACTGCTATAACCAAAAGACGTGACAAGAACAATTTTATGAGAAGAAGTTTATCTGGGAACTCATGGTTTCAGAGACCTTAGTCCATAAGCAACGGGCTCCATTCCTCAGGACTCAAGGTGAGGCTGAACATCATGTCGGAAGAGTGTGGTAGAGGAAAACAGCTCACATGATGATCAAGAAGAAAAGAGAATCCATTCACCAGGTATAAAATATATATCCCAAAGACACGTCCCCAGTGACCCATCTCCTCCAGCCACACCCTACCCACCTTCAGCTACCACCAAAGTAATTTTATCAGAGGACCAATTCACTGATTAGGTTAAGGCTTTCATAACCTGATCATTTCATCTCTATACCTTCTTTCATTGTTCCACACATGAGCTTTTGGGGGATTCCAAATCTAAACCATAACTCCCTTTGACCACTCTGAGCCTAAGTAACCCCTGCTGTTTTGTCAAAACTCAGCTCAGCACCATCCCTCCAGAAATCTTATGAATCTCTCTTCTATGCCCCTATAAACTTTTCTGAATTGTATTAAAATTATGTGTTTAATCTTTGAGATTCAATGCATTTTTCACTCAATCAAAAATGATTGTTGCACAAATATTCATTAATTCATCAAATATTCATTGAGTGCCTGTTACAAGTCAGGCTTTATTCTTCTCAAGTGCTCAAGTTAAAGCAGTGAGTAAGGGCTACGCACATAGTTTAGTGGAAGAGCACTTACCTAGCGTGCATGAGGCTCTGGGTTCTGAGTTCATCCCCAGCATCGGCAAATAATAATAATGATAGCAAAATGAGGAAGACATTAAATTGCTTGCCAGCATGAAGGTGATAATGTAATATTATTTCACTATATGATGGGGCAAGGGCAATTCCATGACTGGGAATGAATGAGCTATAATAAACAGGGTGGTGAGGAAAGGGCCCTGTGAGATACGATATTAGGTAAGGTTCAGCAATGAAGCAAATGTAATGGAAAGAATCTCTCCAGCAGAGGGAGCAGCAATGTCCCAGCACCTGGGGCAGGAGCAGTCCTAGGAGCAACACTCATGCAGAGCATTAGGGCTGAAAGGGAGCAAGCAAGGCAGAGAATAGTAAAGACATCATTCCACAGGCAGTGGCCAGAGTACGTGGGACCTCTTCGGAGTGTGGATTTTATTTTAAGTGAGATTGGTAATCACTGGGTTTGTCGAAGATGATAGTAATGGTTTTAAAACATTATTTGGCAACTATGTGAAGAATAGACCAAAAGGGTCAAGCAGGAGAGGTGAGCAGTCAGAAAGGACACCTAGCACTAGGGATGCAATGTCAGGCAAAAAGGACAAAGAGAGGCACACAGCAGAGTGACAGAGGTAAACCTGGAGCCAGGCTGTTTGGGTTTGAACCTTGGCTCCTTCTCCTCATGTTGTATGACTTGTGCAAATCAATGTCACCATGCTTCAGCTTCTTTATATATAAAAACAGGAATAGTGACAGTAATAAGTACTATCATCCTAGGGTTGTTATATAAAGATCAAATGAGTCAATATATGATAAGACCAGTTCTCTCAAAAGAAGCCCATTACAAATGTTAGCTATAAACATTGAAGACTGGGGATGGGGGTTACGGGTGTATCAGTTGCATTGGAATTGGCCATTGATAGGGGCTACAATGAATGTTAAACAAGGTGGCAGGGAAGCTCAGAGAAGGAGTTCCTGTTGGTGGTCAGCACAGTGGCTAGCCACAGAGAAGATGCAAACAAAACACTTAATCTGTTCAAATGATAAGGTCTCCCTTTTTCTGATAGATCTTTTGAGCATTGATTTTTAACTCTACACAGTGCTATTACTGGTATACGAGAAACATTAATCTTTGGGTCTATTTGTTACAATAGAAGTCAGCTTCACTTTTAACTAGTTTTTAAATTAGGATTTCCTCTAAGTATCATATAAAATTCATTTAAATCCATCCACTCTTCTAAGGAAAAAGTTATTCCCTGATAGCAAATAAATACTGAAAAAGATGCAAAAGTCCCTAGAGATTACAGAATAGTGAAACTGTACCAAATATACATCAACCTTTGGCCTAAAAGCATCATTCCCTTCCCTAATTTATTAGCATGAGTCATTACAGCACAAGAGCATCTTATGGATGGAAGACAAGGATAAAAGTAACTAAAGATAATGACCTTGTAAAAAAAAAATGTTGTGAATAACTCCTTGTAATTACTAAAATACCACCACAGGAGGGCCCAGTGTCTTTCCTTGAATGCATCAGTTCTTCAGTTCTTCCAAAGAAAGACAGCCTGGTGACTCCCAAGGACGAGCACATAAAGAGATGAATCACTTTCCAGTTTTCATCAGTGAATCACCGTTGAGATCACCCCTACTTAATTTGAGCTTTTCAAATGTATGAGTCACCACACAAGTCTCTGCATTTTAAATTAGAATGAGAACAGATTTTGTGATATTCAGTCGAGTAGCTCTTAAATGGGTCTTTCTTCCTGCACCAAGGCAGTTTGTCTGGATGGCAAGAACGGGAACAGTACATCAGATACTCCAAACAGCTAGCTCAGGACCAAATGCACTACCCCAGCAGCAACCTGGTACCTGGCCCCAAAAATCTCTTCCAGAACTTAGAGGGTACAGAGAACTCCAAATATGCTCTGCTAGAACCACAGAATCCAGGAACTCCCAGGCACGGGAATCCTGCCAATAAAGGTCTCTGGGTATTTTCTTCCTTTATTAAAGATGTTAGCGCTTAGAATTGGCTCCCCTAATCCAAGTCATGCTGTCCTATTGGGAGAGCTCCATAGACACATGGATGAGCAACTCCCAGCCACAACCCTTCTGGCATCCTCAGTGCTAATGACCTTCATCTCTCACATCTCCCATACTCCAACACCCAGCCTAGATTGCTGTACTTC
>PVKS010009040.1:0-65663 GCA_004027875.1 Aplodontia rufa | reverse complement strand
ATATACGGATTTTTGTTGTACAAATAAAAAACATAGGGATGGATACATACTGTATGAACCAGCTATCCCTCTACTGGACATTCCCCCAGAGGAGTCAGAATCAGCACATTATACCGATACAGCAAAATTAATGTTCACAACACCTCAATTTACAATAGCTAAATTATGGAATCAACCCAGATGCCCCTTACTATATGAATATATATATATATATATATATATATATATATATATATATATATATATATATATAAAATACACAATAGAGTTCTACTCCACTATTAGAAACAACAATATTACAGCCAATTTTAGTCTTTTGAAGAACCACCATACTGATTTCCACAGTAAATATACTAATTCACATTCTCACCATCAGTTCCCTTCATACCCATATCCTTGCCAGCATTCATTACTTGCATTCTTTATTTTATTTGTTCAAGATAGACTTACATTTAGGAGGAAATCATTGCAATACAATCATGAACACATGCGAAATGACAGAGCAAGCTGAGGATTATGCCATTCAATGGTCACCCCCCTTTGGGTTCCCTCTGATCCCATCTTACCCCCTATTTTACCCTCATGTTAGTTGGGCTTCTCATGGAAGTCGAAGGTTCCCTACTGGGTTGATAAACTCCATTTTCCCTCCCTCCAGCTGCCTTGATATCCTTCCTATTCCCTACCCCCCTCCCTGCCACTCTCACTTCATCCTCTAGCATCATAGACATGGTTCCCCCTGATCATACAAAAATTCACTCATGTTGACGTTGTTATTAGCTTAGCCAACTATCAGTCTATTTCCAATTGTATTCTAGCTTCTACATAGAAGAGAAAACATTCAGACCTTGAGTCTCTGAGTTTTGGATATTTCACTCAGCATAACTTTTTCCCATCTCCATCAATTTGGCTATAAATGCCATGATATCATTCTTTCTAAAAGTGGAGTAGAATTGCAATGTATACATGTACCACAGTTTTTTAATCCACTTATCCAGTGAGAGTATCTGAGTTGGTTACATAATTTAGCTATGGTAAATTGAGCTGCTATAAACATTGATGTAGCTGTGTCTCTGTAGTATGCTGATTCTAGCTCTTTTGGGAAAATATGCAGGAGTGGGATAGCTGGGTCATAAGGCAGTTCAGCCCTAATTACTTGAGGAGTCACCACACTGCTTTCCAGAGTGGCTGTATCAGTTTGCAGTCCCACCAATAGTGTGACAGTGTTCCTCTTTTCCCACAGTCTCTCCAGCATCGGCCGTTGTTCATATTCTACATTTCTACCACTCTGACAGAAGTGAGGTGGAATCTCAGTGAAGTTTTGATTTGCACTTCTCTGATTACTAGTGATGAAGAGCATTTTCTTATATGTTTATGGGCTTTTAGGATGTCCTCCATCGAAAAATTTCTTTTTAGTTCCAAAGTCCATTCATTGATTGGATTATTTGTTGTTTTGGTGTTTAGTTTTTGGAGTTATTTGTATATTCTTGATATTAGCCCTCTGCCCAAGGTGTAGCAGGCAAAGATTTTCTCCCATTCTGTAGGTTTTCTGTTGACACTCTTGATTAACTCTTTAGTTGTGCAGAAGCTTTTTAGTTTAATGGCATCCCATTCATTTATTATTGGCTTTAATGCTTGTACTATGGGAGTCTTGTTAAGGAAGGTTGTGTCGACTCCTATGTCATGTAGTGTTTGATCATGCATTTTCTTCAAGCAATTGTTAAGTTGCTGGTTTAAATTCCAGATCCTTGAATCATTTTTATTTGATCTTGTGCAGGGTGAAAGGTAAGGATCCAATTTCAGTTGTCTGCATATGGCAATCCAGTTTGTCCAGCACTATTTGTTGAACAGACTGTCCTTCTTCCACACTGTGCTTTTTCTACCTTTACCAAGATGGTTAAAGATTTGGGTATTCATTTTGGTATCTTCTATTCCATTCCATTGGTCTTCTATTCTGTTTTGATACCAATACCATGCTGTTTTTGTTACTATAGTCTTATAGTGTAATTTCAGGTCAGGAATTGTGACACCTCTTCCTTCCTCTTTCTTGCTTAGTAAAGTTTTGGCTATTCTGGATCTTCTGTTATTCCATATGAATTTGAGAATTGCTTTTTCTAGATCCATAAAGAATGTCATTGGTATCTTGATGGGGAAATGCAATGAATCTGTATAGGGCTTTCAGCGAATGGCCATTTGATTATATTGATTCTTCTTAACCAAAAACATGGAATGTTTTCCATCTACTCAGGTTTTCTGCAATTTCTTCTTTTAATGTTTGATAGTTCTCATTGGAGAAGTCCTTAATATCCTTTGTTAGATTGATGCCCAAGTATATGTATGTGTGTGTGTGTGTGTGTGTGTGTGTGTGTGTGTATGAGATTGTGAATGGGACAGACTTCCTGATTTCTTCTTCTGTGGACTTTTTATTGGAGTAAAGGAAAACTAATGATTTATGACTGTTGATCTTACAATCAGCTACTTTGCTGAAATTGTTTATGTGGTCTAGGAGTCTTCTGGTCAAGCTTATTGGGTCTTATAGGTATAGGATCATGTCATCAGCAAATAGAGATATCTTGACTTCTTCTTTTCCTATTTGAATTCCTTTGATTTTTGTTCTCTTGTCTGACAGCTCTGGCTAGGGTTTCAAGCACTATATTGAATAAGAGTGGTGAAAGTGGATATACTTGTCTTGTTCCTGAATTGAATGGAAATGTTTTCAGTCTTTCTCCATTAAGTATAATGTTGGCTACGGGTTTGCAAAATTCAGCTTTAAATATGATGGGGAATTTAATACTTCAATGATAAATTCAAGCTACCAAAAAACATGAACAAAAAGCCTGCACTACAGAAACTTCTCAAGGACATACTTCATTCAAAGGAGCATGCAAACAACTTCCAACATCTTTAAACAAAGGAAAGTCAATAAGCACAAATTGCACCAAAAGATACCCAAAATGGTGCAAAACACAGCGATAGTCACAATGCCAGGGTCCCAGAGTCCCATAGCAATTCTAACTCTGAACGTGAATGGACTCAATGCCTCAATCATAAGACACAGATTGGCTTACTGAATCAAAAAACAAAATCCAACAATATGCTGCCTACAAGAGATATACCTCCCAGTCAAAAATAGAAACAGATTGAAGGTGAAAGCTTGACAAAGTATCTACCAGGCTTGTGGCCTGAAAAATCAAGCTGGCATTGCGATCCTAATATCCAATAAAGTTAATTTTGACCAAAAACTAGTCATAAAGGGCAAAGAAGGTCACTAAATCCTAGTAAAAGGAACAATTCATCAAGAATACATAACAATAGTTAACATTTATGCCCCCAATTACAACTCTCCCAAATATATGGAAAAAATACTCAAGGATATTAAACCCCTCATCATTCTCAACACAATAACACTGGGGGACTTTAATACACCATTATCAACAATAGACAGATAACCAAAGCAAAAAATCAACAAAGGTATCTCTAACCTAAACAACTCTATTAATCAACTGGACTTAACAGATATCTATGGAATATTCCATCCTTAATCAGCTGAAATTACCTTCTTCTCAGCAGCTAACTGATCCATCTCCAAAATAGACTTCATCCTAGTCCACAGAACTAACCTTAATAAATACAAAAACATTGATATATTCCCATGTATCCTGTCAGATCACAATGCTATGATCTTAGCAATGAACAAGAAAAACAACAGAAACTACTCAAATAATTGGAAATTGAATAATATCCTCTTAAATGAAGAATGGATAAAAGAGGTAATGAGATCAGAAATCAAGAAATTCTTGGAAATTAATGAGAATGAAGACACAACATATAAAAATCTCTGGGAGAGTATGAAAGCATCCTTAAGAGGTAAATTTATAGCACTGAATGTCTTCATCAAAAATCAGGAAAGAACTGAAATAGTCTTATGCTCCAACTCAATTTCCTACAAAAAGAGGAACAATCAAATCCCAAACCTCATAGAAGACAGGAAATAACTAAAATCAGATCTGAAATCAATGAAATTGAGAACAAAAAATACAAATTATTAATAAAACAGAGTTGGTCTTTTAAAAAAAAAAAGAAATAAGATTGGCAGAACCCCCTTGCCTATCTCACCAAAAGGAAAAATGAAGTGAAGCAAATCAACAAAAAGATGAAAATGAAGATCTCACCACTGACTCAATGAAAATCCAAAAGGTTATCATAACTTTTTTTTTCAGAAATTATACTCTTATACTCTTCCAAGTAGCAATTGAAGTAGCAATCTAAGGCCTTCTAAAAAAGAAAAGCCTAGGACTTGTTGGATTTACTGCAGAATTCTACCAGACCTTTACAGAAGAATTAACACTGATACCCTACAAACTTTACCATGAAATTGAAAGGGTTGGAACTCTCCCAAACACTTTTTATGAAGCAACTAGTACCAAAATCAAACAAACACATCAAGAAAAGAAAACTACAGACCAATTTCCGTGATGAACATAGAAGCTAAAATCCTTAATAAAATTCTAACTATCCAGATCCAAAAATATATTAAGAATGTAATACATCATGATCAAGTGGGCTTCATTCCAGGAAAGCAGGGTTGGTTCAACATACTCAAATCAATAAATGTAATTCATCACTTAAACAGAATTAAACATAAAAATCATATAATCATCTCAATGGACGCGGAAAAGGCCTTTGATAAAATTCAGCACCGATTTATGCTCAAAACTCTGGAGAAGATAGGGATCAAAGGAAGATACTTTAATTTTGTAAGAACCATTTATTACAGACTCATTATTTGTATTTTTAATGATTACCATTTTGCCTGGAATGAGATGGAAACTCAGTGTGGTATTGATTCATATTTTCCTGATGGCTAGAGAGGCTGCACAATTTTTCATCTAATTGTTTACCATTTATATTTCTTTTAGTAAGTACATGTTTAGTTTATTTGCCCATTTATTGAATTAGTTGTATTTAATGTTGAATTTTTTGAGTTCTTATATTCTGGACATCAGTCCTCTGTTGGAGGTATAGCTGGCAAAGATTCCCTCTATTCCATTGGTAGTATTTTCACTCTGCTCATTGTTTCCTTTGCTGTATAGAAGCTTTTTACTTTGATGCCACCCCATTTATTCATTTATGGTACTATTTCCTATGGTATGGAATCCTGTCAATGCCTATGTATATATGTTGGAGTGTGTCCCCTATGTTCTATTCTAGCAGTTGTGAAGTTTCTGATCTTATTCATAGGTCTTTTGTTCATTTTGAGTTAATGTTTGTACAGGATGGAAGATAGGTATCTACTTTTAATCTTTTACATATGAATATCCAGTAAGGAATAATGATGTTGGAAAACAAAACACCTAATATGATCTTATTTTTATTTTAAACCACAACTATATAGAGTAAAAGACTTAAATGATGTAAATAAAATTGTTCACATGTCTTGGCAAAAAAAAAATAGAAAAACAAACATGGATCTTTGACTCTTACCTCTAATTGCACTGAATTTAGAATATGTAGTGGATAAAATGGGGACCTATATCTTATATAAATTCGGTAGTTTTCACATTCCTTAAATTTGAAAACCTTTGTTATAGGGATCTTATTGATCCCTGAGACTTAAAAAGAGAACATCAACATTACAAGAAGTGACCATTTACAACAAGATTACATTCATTTAAAAAAATTGGAAAGTTTACTGTGAAATGGCACATTTATTAATTTTCTTCAATACATTAATCACTTTACCATATATAACCATATCAAAATAATATAATGTTCTATACTTCATGTATATACAATAAAAGTAAAATCAGAAAAATGAAAATAAGTTTGTCATCATATAATTTTTAACCCTCAAAACATAATTATCAAATGTTATTTTAATGGAAATAAACATATTTTGTGTGAAATTTTAAGTTAGAATATATTTTCTCTAGATCATCATTAAATTATCCAATATTCATAATCCAGTTCATAATTAGTTCTAAATTCTTTTCAAGAATTAACATTTACTTCATTCTCAGAATTTGGCTTTCTTTATTTTTAGATGAAAAACAGGTCATCCTCTATTCTTTAATAATTTTGAAAATCTTTAGCATTTTTAGGGAATGTTGATAGTGTCTTAGGAATTCTGCACATTCTTCAATCATTGTGATTGCAATTCTTTCATAGTTAGAACCTAAAATATAATGATGAAAGAGATCTTTCACTAAGGATAAGAGTGATTATGTGTTAAGGAAAAAAAACACTTGTTGAGCAATTACACTTCACTTTGTTATACTTCTTGTTTATCTTGGGCATTCAAGATATAAAGGACAGGTGGGCTATACCAATCCAAGATATTAGGAGTAAAGTGCTGTGTTCTCCAAAAAGTTGGAACCTACTCTGGCTTTCTTATTCTAAAATCATGACTGAGTTGTACTCTTTATCTCCAGTGATTCAGCTCTCCTCACTTATTACATGTTTTATACTTTACTAAATGTGTTTAACAAGTTTGGCCTGCATTTTCATATTAATGCAAAATTATCAGTTCCCTATCACTTAAAACATGCTTAAAATAGTATATAATGTGCATCTTGTACTGTCAGGAAAAAATCTCCTTTTCAAATTTTATATCAGTTATGACAATGAATGAGTATTATTTTATTTAATCTTTCCACATCTTTATTTCTCCTACAAAAGTTCTTTTACTTCTTTTTTATCTAGGAGATGAACTTGCATTTACCATCTCCATCAGATTTCACCACTTGAGGAAATAAGTTCTGTTTGACAGGATACTGAAGTTCTCACCCAGCTAGAAGTCCATGTCAGTCAGACCTGGAAATGAATTAAAGCATTAGAGCATCCTTTCCTCTTCCTTTATCCTTCCCTTTTGCTTCCATTGAAATAATAGCAATTATGTTGGCCAAGTTTAGATTATAAAGAATAATATCTTATTGTGATGGTAAGCACATTTAGAAAGAACAGCTATGAAGTGCAGTTCTTGATAAATTATTTGGCTATAAAAACTAATAAAGATGACAAATATCACTTCCATTTTTTATTGAGCCATTTTAAGGAGATGATGGTAAACTGTAACAACAGGGATATAGTCCAGTTTGATTCAGGCTGATCATTTCAGTTTCTATATCGTAGTTCCACAAGGCATTTTATATCGTACATTAGTGAGGTCACATGTAAGATTTCTGAACCACCACTAAATCTTTCAATATCATTAGTCATCTTTTTTGTAGACTCTTTCTGTTTACCTTCACTTTATTCTTATTTTCCATCTCATCTGGTGCTCCATTTTTCAATAATTTTGCTTAGTCTACTTCCATTTTAATTTTTCTTACTTAGTCTAAATTTATCCATCTTGCCAAAAACAACACATAGATTATGATTATCAAAGACTCAGTGTTTACTCAAATAAAAATTGATCCAGACACCATTTTATTATTTTGTATGGAGAATGATATAAGTAGTTCAAAAATTCACTCAACAGAAATATTTTCAAGGCACCAACAATGCTCCTGGCACTGAATTTGAAAGGTGACCAACACTGAGTCCCTGTTTTAAAGAAAATTGTGGTCATTTTTCTACATAAAGATATGTTAGCATCACTTCTTCTTTTATTTCTCTTTATTAGTAAATTTCTCCAGGACAATACCAAGTAACATTCAAACAAAAACCACAATTACTGAGTTAAAAGTAGTACTTCTCTTACTCAGAGGTAATATGTTTTTCAAATATTTTTTCTCTTAATGTGGAAATATAACAATTGTTTAGAGTGTTGTGTTATGATTAAAAATCAAGGGAATGAAATTTTAAGTGTTAATATATTTGTAAGTAAGTTTACTGAAACTTAAAATTTTACTTAAAATCAGAGTGTATACATATATATATATAGAAGCAGGGAATCCACTTTGAGGTTTGAAATGTACCCTCTAGATTTTGGAGAAGAGTTGGAACCTATAGTTCTTTGCAGTACTTTTCCATATTTTTTTTCTTCTACTTAGTACTGATGAAAGGGTGAATCCGCAAGTCTGAACCTCTCCAATAGAAAATGTGTTCTTTTTCAGAATCTGATAAATTAATTTCTTAAAGCTTCCTCAGTGACTGAAAAATTCTTGCTTGTTTTAGAAGTATGAAATCTAGATTATATTAAAATTTTTCATTAGAGTTAAAGGCCTGCAGTGAATTCAAAATGAAGAATTGATATCAACACCATCATCACATCCAGGGACTTTAGGGAGAATAATGAATTGACATTACATGAAGTGATATTTTTTTTTACTTATTAAGCTATGAGTTCATCAGGAATAGTAATAAAATATTAAGCACTGTCAAAAATAGAATAGCTAAATTAAAATGGCTATAAAATAATCTTGATAGCATTGTTTTCCTTTTTTTCTCCCCAGGACATTATGAGATGTTATTATATTTTTACTTAACTGTTCAGAACTACCATTCCCCAAAAAGCAGTACTGCTCAAGTGAGTCTCAGTGGCAGGGGTCCATCACAGAAATCTTCACTTACCATTTGAACAGAAGGGGTTGAACACTATGAATTTCCAAAGAAAAATAACACATCATCAATCCCACAGGGAAGAGTTCATGTGGATGCTTTTCCAACACTTACATTTCTTCTCTCCTACCTCTCTTACTTAGGATAAGTAGGTAATATAGTGAGTAAAACTTGACCCAGGCCTGTAGAGTGCAAACAAGAAAAACTGCCTAGAGTCAGGGAGATTTTAATGTTCACAAATGGGAAATATTCACCATTAAAATGATTTATGTACTAAATAATTGCTGCTTTATTTCTCTTCAAAAACTGAATCAAGAAGCCAGTTAGAAATAAATAAAAATGTAAGAGAGAGTACTATTCTCATGGTTTATGCAGCATGCCGATTCTGCTTTCTTAATACCTTTTTACCATAATATTAATGACTGCATGAACAGTCTGGCCCTATCCAAAACAGTAAGAATTCACTTGTTATAGTACTTTAGTCTTGAATTCCATGTTAAAATACAAAAGTAAAGTGAATTTACTTTCTTTGGCTCAATGAAAATAAAAGAAAACTCTACATAGGGCTTATTTTTTGACATGGAAATCCATATAATTCAGAACAAAATAAAATGAAGCATTTATATAAGTGTTTCAGAGCTTATGCTATAAATAAAATCAACTCCAGAGACCAATGATAATTGTCTAGTAAATAAAAAGTTGCTGCTGAGCTTGCTGGCAGCTTACATTCAGCTCATTACACTTGCTCAAATATTTGCTTTATAAAGGAATTACTAAAGTATTAAAATGTCAAACAGAGGAAAATCCAATCATGCTTTATCCCAGGACTTGCACATATTTCATAGAATATTAAATGACTATTCCTTCGTGGAGTTCCTACCAAAGTCACCAAAACATACTCTCTGCTCACCTTTACAACTTGCTAAAATACACAGCCAATCTCTTTTCTCTCATTTTTTCTTTATCTTCTTTTCTTCTTTCTCCTTTTACCCCTCTCTCTTTCCTCTCTCTCTCTCTATAATACGCTAATTTGTTCTCCAAGCACCAAGGTATATCCCTAAGAAGTCCAATCTTTTTTAGAGGTTTTTGGCCATTTAATGGTCAATTACATCAGGCTCATAGGAAACCTGTTTTAAACAAAATGTTAATCACCTCTGGATTCTGTTGTTTTTCCACAAGTGAAAACTAAAAATTGTTTTTCAGTCTGCTGAGATGTTCATCAGATTTACATTTTCTTTCTCATTACAGAACTTTAAAGTGAGCCACACTTCACAGCTCAAAGTGTGGAAGATGTCATTAAACTAGCAGTCTAATCAAGAAGGTGTAAAAATTTAATTAAACTAATAGCAGGCTGACTCAATTATTCTAAAATATATTAAAACACATGCTGTACATGTGATTACAATCATAATTCATTTACAATTTTTATTTACATTTTTGCTCATCTTATTAAGTTGTACTATTCCTTTGCATATATATTCAAGAATGTATGCACACATGCATACACATATAAATAGAAATATATATATGTATATATAAATATATATACACATGTATATGCATAAACACGATTACAATACCATGATTCAAACTATAAATATTGTGGATATGGATCATTCCACCTTTTTCATTTTTATAGCAGGTAATGATGTAATGCTAAAGCCAATACTTGAGATACCATTGTATGTAACTTACTGTGCATATGAACAATATCTTTCCTATTTTGGCTTGATATCACTGTTGAATTCAGCTACTTTTTGCATCTTAGAAATTAATCTTCATTAAAAGTATTTAAGAAAACTCTAAGTTTGAGATTCTTATATCACAAGCAACCTCATTTACTCTGAGTTATTTTGTTTTTCTTTTTAAGAAGTCCACATTTACATTTGTTTTCACTATTGGTTGCTTTGCTCCTGTTTATCTGCTACAAAAACCCAACTGTATTCAAAGATGTTTGTGTATCATTTTGTATAATTTTCCTAAGAAAAACGTATATTTTTTATGAAATGTGCAAATATATATGTGTGTGCTTGTTTATTTTTTTTACTAAAAATACAGAAACAATTTCACCCCCAATAGTCAGATTTTTCCTATGAGAATAGGGTAGATTTGTTTCAAAATCATTGGTTATATTTACTTCTTTTCCATAAGTCTTGCAGAGGTCTCTTCTTAATTAAAAATGAGACTGAATGGCATTGCCATGTAACTTAATACTGACGGACTGGTGTCTCCACTACTGCAGAAATACCTCATACTGTGTATCAAATAAGTAAGGAAGGGCTCACTTTTCAGTTCTTTACAATGACACCTTTGTTTCTCCCCCAAGTAGATTATAATTTTCCTAGAGGAAAAGAAGAAAATAAAAAATTATAGTTGGTAGCCTTTGTCATGATTTGGATATGGAATATCTTCCAAAGGCTCATGTGTTCAAGGTCTGGTCCACTATGCAGCAATGATTAGAGGAGTGGATTTTGGGAAGTGACTGAATCATGGGGGCTTCTAACCTGATCAATAGATTAATCCATTGATAGTTTCATAATTAAAAAGGAGTATTAGAAGGCAATAGAATCTGTATTTGGTGGGCCACCCTGGAAGAGTATGTTTTGTTCCTAGCCACTTCCTCTTCCTTTCCTGGGCCACAGGTTCCTGCCCCATCTTATTCTGCCTAACCTTAGTCTCTGAGTAATGGGGCTAGCTGATTTTTACCTGAAACTTCTGAAAATCTGAGTCCAAATAATTTTTTCTTCTTTTCAGTTGCTATCTTGGGTATTTTATCAGAGCCCGAAAACTGACTCATGGAGGGCTGAGCAATATTATAACCCAAAGTGTCACCCAAGCTTTCATTTTCCTTCTGCTAACAGGGCTACAGGTTGGCAAAAGGGGACTGTCCATGTCCTTGGCTCTTCCACGTGATATGAATTTCAAAGCTGTGCATATTTTTTCAAACCTATGTTAGACAGCAAATATACCCTTAGTGTATTAAAACCAAGAAAATTAAATGAGTCTTATATGAAAATTCTACACAAAAACTATTATTTCTGAAATGAGGCTTTTTGTATTACTCTTATTTTATTAAATATATATATGTATGTATATATATATATATATATATATACATACATATATATATATATAACTTATTTGTGAAGCATTTAAAAAATAGCTTCAGTAAGCAAGCTTATGTTTTAAATGACAGTCTACTTTAACAGCCACGATGACATATAAAGGTTTTGCTTAGCATTTAGTCTCTGAGCGTCTTCTCAAGAAACTATGTCTAGGTGTCTTCCAGATAGGACATTTGTAAGAGCTTTTTGTGAAACCTATGTCTTACTAAATGTAATCATGATCTATATTGTTAAGAGAATAATCTTTTATCACACATATAAGAGACTTAATTGCTAAGGTCATACCCAGTATGCAGGTTTCAAGACCTACTCCAGGGGCTGCTAGCTCTCACCTGTACTTCTGAGCAATCTTAGACTACTTAGTAAGCAACATTAGTACAGATGGCATATTGGCAACTGACAGCAACTCTAACCATCATAGCATATGGTACACTGATAGTTGACAAATGTCATTCAGACAAAACTCACTAAAGCTACATGCCAATCATGAAACACTCACTGGAAAAGGAGATAGATCAAAGCCTGAGCTAACATGTACTGTCTGTTCTGATTAGATACTAAATAATTATTCACTTTCCATGAAAACTTGTATTATATATTATGATAAGTCAAAAAATAAAAATAAATAAAATAATTTAAAAAATTCAATACTTGTGTACAACAAAGTGTCAGAGCAATGAAAGCCACATGAAAAGCTAAATAAAAAAATTGACTCTCAAAAATTAAAATTCAATACTCAGGTAGCAAATTTTTGCTTTAGTATTTTGGTGCAGTGATTGGATACTAAAAACAATACTGACTGCTATGTGAATTATTTTGTTTAAATTTATTCATGGTACTTGCTGTATATTTTATGAGAAAATAGAGGAGGGGGAATTTTCTAAATTAAACATATTCTTTGTGGGGGTGGTAATTGGGATTGATCCCAAGAGCACTCTACCACTGAGTCACATCCTTAGTCCTTTTTATTTTTATTTATTTATTTATTTTTTAATTTTGAGACACAGCCTCCCTAAGTAACTGAAGCTGGTTTTGAACTTCAGATCCTCCAGCTTGGCTTCCCAGTTGCTGTGATTACAGGCATTGCCACTATGCCTGGCTAAATTAAGCACATTCTTTAAAAATCCTTACTAGCAAAGGCCTTACAAAACTTACTTGAAAAATTTCTGAGTCATGAAACTTCTCTTAGTTTTGAAATAAGGATAATGAGTACTTGTCTCAGAAATTAAATACTGTTTGTGGCATAATGTCTGTAATCAGTGCTAGATAATTTCATAAAATTAATTATTACCATGTAGTTCTTCTAGAGTTTAATTTTATCTGGCCATGGAAAACAATTATTTAATTTTATACAATATGTATCAATAATTCCAAACGATATAGAACTTTAAAGTTAAAAAATTCTTTAAATATTAATTGTCCCCACAATTCTAAGAATTATGTAGCACATTGGTCTTTCTCAGATAAGGAACGTAAGGCTCAGAACAATGAAAGAAGTTTTTAAAATTCACAGTGTCTCATAATTAGAGGTACAATTTAAACCAAAATGATTCTGTTCCCTATTGCATTGCTCCATGCTCTACAATGAATTTTTTTATTTGCTGTTCTTTATAGACCTTCAATAATGTAATAATTTTTCCCAAACAAGAATTATATTCTGCATAAGTGCATGAATAAATATATAACAACCTTCATGTATTTTCCTCCACATAGGAGGTGCTACATGAATATACTAAACTAATTTATACTTCATACAATCTCAGAAAAATCTATACTTTTTACAAAATTATTTTAAATAAAATTTGATATCCTCAACATTTCTCACTGGTGGTAAATATTGGTGATCTGATATCAAAATTACTTTGTACTTTAATTGTGAAATTAAAAATAACTCAGAGTAATATAAAACTACAAATGAGTATTTAAAACATTTACAGTAATTTAAATAATGGTTAAATAATTTTGTAAGTATGTGCCTTTCTCAATAGAAGGGGAGATGTGAATATAATAAACAAATGAACAAGCGTGATTTGGAAAATAACCTATAAATGCCTATTAATCCGAAAGTACTTTGCAATCTCGAATGTGCATCAGAACTTTTAAATTAAGGTACATGGTATAATGTAATATATTGACTCAGTTCTTTGCATTGATAAAACATTTCACTGAAAGAAAATGCAATCACTATCACCATCATAATTATAATACTACTAATAAGATATGTCTGAGAACTATAAGAATAAATAGTTGGAATATACTTATAGAAATTTATTTTTAGAGGCTGGAGTGGTGATTCAGTAGTTACAGCTCTTGCCTTACATGCGCTAGTACGCAGATTCAAACCCCAACACCATGTATAGAATGAAGTGTTGGAGCAACGACAGTCCATGAAAAACTAAATAAAATTGCTTGTGTCTGTCTCTCTGTCCCTCTCTCTCTAAAAAAAACCTAAATTTATTTTTAGTAAATATTAGTATTGACAAAGTGGAACAGTAAACTTTTAAAATATAATTATATTACAAATTATTTTACTATGATAATTGCATGGTAGGGTGTAGTAGAACCACCTTCAAAAATTAACCATAGTCACTCATTACTCCTGACATTAATTGGAAATTGATGATATTTAATGATGAAGAAAAGTCCAAAAAGCTTTAATTTGTGGCAATATTTCAAGCTTTAACAAATTTAAATATATAGGTCAACAATATTAATACATAAATAAGAACATACCTCCTCAATCCTATCTGGATGCTTGCCACAATTTTTTAAATTTCATTTATTATTTTTTATTATTTGTTTGACATAGTCTTACATATTGGAGGGAATCATTGTTACATATTCATGTATACATGGATGTTGACAAAGTAAGTTATGGTCTATCCTATTCCAGGATCTCCCCACTTTGTCTACGCCCTACTCTCATGAGTTCTCTGTATTATCTCCATGTCATAGATAGAAGCAAGTATATACATGTGTATTAATTTTGTAATTTCTTAGTTTCTCTGCCTACTTGTGTATAATTAGGCTTTTCATGGGAGTCAAGAGTTCCTAGTTGCACTGATAACCCCCTTAATCCCTCCCTTCCCTCCCTGCCTCCCTCCCTTCTCCCCACACCTTCATAATTATGGTTGCCCCAGCTTATGTGAAACTTCACCTATGTTGAGATTATTATTTAAACTAGCTTTCCTCTTGTCTTAGATTTTACTCTAGCTACCATATATGAGAGAAAACATTCAGCCCTTACGTCTCTGAGTTGGGAATATTTCACTCAGCATAATTTTTTTCCCATCTCCATCTATTTGGTTGCAAATGCTACAATATTGTTCTAATAGCAGAGCAGAACTCCACTGTGTGTGTGTGTGTGTGTGTGTGTGTGTGTGTGTGTGTGTATACCACAGCTTATATATATATATATATATATATATATATATATATATATATATATACCACAGCTTTTGAATCCATTTGTCCAATGAGGGGCATCTGGGTTGGTTCCACAGTTTAGCTTTTGCAAATTGAGCTGTTACAAAAATTGATGTAGCAGTGTCTCTGTAGTATGCTGATTATAGCTCTTTTGGGAAAATACCGAGGAGTGGGATAAGTGGGTTGTAAGCTGGTTCCATCCCTAGTTTTTTTGAGGAGTTTCACAATTTAAACCATAAATACAAAAAAAACTATGAATGAATATTTAAAGTAGTGAACAACGTAGAAATTTTTCATCTTCATTTATACAAGCCTCTGAAAATAGCTCTCAAACTTTCTTTTATTGACTCTCTTTCTTTCCTTAGAATCCTACGTTTTATCAGATCACAGTTCCTGTTTGAAAAGGCTCTTTGCAACCTCAAATTCTGAATTAATTTATTCTAGTAGTGTCCTTTCCCCCATAACACCAGTCCTTCATCAAATGCTGTTATCTCCATCTCCCTTACATCTTTCATATTCTTTTCTTCCTCTCCATTCCTACTGCTTCTAGTTCAGTTACTAGTCCAGTTCAACTGGACTAGTAAAACCATCAATGACTCCAGTGTGAACAACATTTTATTCTGTTTTTCATACTGCTCATTGAGTGTCCTAAACTTCAAAACTCATTTGCCATTTTCTAAAGAAATTATGTTAAACAATTATACCATTCTTCTGTATCCAAGTGAGATTGGTTCTGGGATTACTGCTGATACCAAAATCAGTGGATGTGGCGATTCTAGTATAGACTAGCAAGCATTCGCATATAACTTATGCATATCCTAGTGTAGTGTGTACATTCAATCATCTCTAGATTATTTATAATAGCTAATATGGTATAAGTGCTCTCTGTAAGTAGTTGTTTTAACACTTAGGGAACAATGACAAGGAAAATATCTGCACATATTCAGTATAGACACAAATTTTTTTCAATATTTTCCATTTGCACTCGGTTGAATTCATGGATACAGAACACTTGGATACAAAAGGCTAACTATAATGGCATATGTGGTTCTGATCTTAACTGACCTTCGAGGCTAGAGAATATCCTCTTAACCCATATCTTCTTTCTATATGAATGCTGATATGCCATATTTCATGTTTTGTACCTTCTTATTTTTGCTCATGGTACTTAGCATCCTTTCTTTATTCAGACTGATTCCTCCCCCTTTCTATCTCCTATCATATTTGCTTTTCCTAGAAAGCAGTGGTTTGCCTCTTATCAGGTCCATCCGTAAGTCCATTTTACTGCATAAATCATTCAATCTTTGTATAATTTTTAAGAAGATCATCGTTTTAAGTTTTGTTATATTTAAAAGTGTTCAGAGATAATTCTGTTTTTATCTTTTTCTTCTTTTCTTTCTTTCTTTTTTTTTTTTATCTCTTTCTCTTCAGGGAAGATGTTACTTATCCAAAAAGAGCCATTATGCAATGCTCTCATTAGAAGGCTCATATGGAAAAATATCCACTTATTATTCCTAGTATATTAATTTTGCCTATTCTTGTAAGTTTACACACAGAGGCTTTTAGGACATTTGCTATGCACTCAAAATATAATCATTTTAAATATGTTGGCAGATATTTGCTACTCAATCTGGGTATGTTACCCTTTGTTCTTTGCATTTAAACCATGAAGATTGCAACATTATTAGTCTGATTACTTAGGAAGAAATATACTTATTTATTATCTATCTAATAATATCACATGTCTGTGTGATGAATGTTGCCCAATAAAAAATGCATATCACCTAATTTGGAAAGTGTATTTGGTCAACTTTAAAAGCCATGGAACACACAATGTTATTGCATGGAGAGAAGAGAATGGAGGAAAATCACCTGAAAGTAGAATCCTTATCTGAATAACTGAAAATATTAGAACAAAAGGAGTGAATACAATATTATAAAGAAAAAATAATATTTGTAGTATTAAAGTATAAAACTAAAAGTCTATGTTTAGTACATGACAACTATATGGATAACATAAAACTCATATTAAAGAAAGTTTTCAAAAAAGATATTTAAAACTTTTTTTTAAATTTTATTTTTAATTGAGTTGAGTAGTTTTACAACCATAGATGTCTATAAAGTAACAACATTCTATGCATTCGATCATAAACCATAGTTACCCCCACATTGCATGTACCCCAGTCTCTTGATTCTTCTATATTAAAACCTTTTAAAAAAGGATTTTTGAAAAACTACTTATAGTACAAATAAAGGCCTCAGTGGGTTTTTATAAGGTCACAATTGATCAAAACAATACATTTTAATCCATTTCATAGTAATTTGAAATATCATTGGCAATGGAATAAAACACAAAAAATGTATTTTTATTACCAAAGATAACTATTAAAATGAAAAATTATGAATAGCTAATTAATATGCAAAGATTTAATCTGAAGAATACATTTTAAATGTCAATGTAGGGAAGAGACATCCTGAAGATTTTGAATATATCATATAGCCCACATAAATATGCTTACAATATGTTAGCAAAATTACTTATTTTATTTCAAATTAATTTACTATAGTTAATTAAAACTCAACTGTATAGTCAGTATATAATATTAAAGAAAAAATTTTAAAATGTCATTAAAAACTGTTCACTTCAAAATGTGTAAATTTCATAATTAAAATCACAACACTTCAGCTACTGTGATTCTCTATGATATCACGTAGTAAATTAATAAAGTATTTTAATAAGGATCTCTGTAGCTTTCAATATACATAAATATGTTTATATAAACTCCTTATGCATCACTGCCTCCATATGAAAGTATAAAATAGTTGGTTTAATTTATAATTAAAATGCATCTCAAAGCACTTTTTTATTTTTTTATTTTTTAACAACCATACAAGTTTTTAACAAAACAATATAAAATGTATATAGAGTCTGGATATTAGAATACACCCAGTAGTGCCCCCACAATTACCCACCGTTATCCCTTCCTTCCCCTTCCCACAATATCACTAAAAAAGGATTATGTTGTATAACATTACACCTTATCTGGATTTAACATATGATAATAGACCAACTTTCTCACTGTCCAGGCTAGTCCCAACCTCCACAGATGAGTGGAGACATTCGACCCTTAGTTCTCTGGGTTAAGCTGATTTTACTCAGCATAATTTCTTCCATAGCCATCCATTTACCTTCAAAGGCTGCAATATCATTGTTTCTAATTGCTGTGTAAAATTCCATGGTATAAATGTACCACAGTTTTTGGATCCATTCATTCAGTGAGGGACATCTGGGTTGTTTCCATAGTCTAGCAATAGCAAATTGTGCTGCTATGAACATAGATATTGCTGTGTCACTATAATATGCTGATTCTAAATCCCCTGGAAAGATACTCAGGAGTGGAAAAGCAGGATCATATGGTGGGCTCATCCCTAGTTTTCTGAGGATTCTCCACACTGCTTTCCTGAGGGGCTGTACCAGTCTGCAGCTCCACCAATAGTGTGTTAGTGTGCCTATCTCTCCACATCCCCTCCAGCATCTATTATTGTTTATTTTCTTCATTTTTGCCATTCTGACTGGTGTAAGGTGATATCTTAATGTGGTTTTCATTTGCATTTCTCTGATTACTAGTGATTTAGAGCACTTTCTCATGTATTCATTGGCTTGATCAATGTCCTCTGTTGAGAAGTTTCTATTTAGCTCTTTGGCCCACTTATTAATTGGGCTGTTAGTGTTTTTGTAATTGAAATTTTTGAGGGTTTTGTAGATTCTGGATATGAGACCCTTGTCAGAGGAATCACAGCCTATGATTCTCTCCATTTCCGTAGGAAATCTCTTGACTCTTTTGATTGTTTCCTTGGCAGTACAAAAGCTTTTTAGCTTTATGGCATCCCATTCACTGATTTTTTACTTTTCTTCCTTCACTTTAGGAGACATGTTGAGAAAGTCTTTGCCTACTCCCAAATGTTGAAGTGTTGGACCTACTTTGTCTTCTATCAGTTGCAAGGTAGCTGGTTTAATACCTAGATCCTTGAAGAAGCAGTTGCGGAAGCTTCAAAGCACTTTTCAAACAAAAAGAAAGTTGCAAATATATTCGATAACACCTTCCCAGACTATAGAACATAAATATTGCTGTTCAAATAACAGCTAAAATGAACAATTAATTTGTAAAGACAATAAGATATATAAGCTGAATTTGACAGTAATGATCACTGATTTGCTTGCTGAGACCTCTATTTCAAATTTATTTTAGTGACTTAAAATTCAAGTCTTTGAGATAAAGTTATCTGGTATTCTCTTTTAAAAATGGCCCTTTCTATTAGATAATGTGGATCAGCATTCTCAGAGTATGTCCTTTTCAGAGCTATGTGCTACCAGAATCATAACAAAGTCTATTCTTGATATGGTTGTTTGGAAATTGTAGGCATTTAGCAATTGTCCTTTCAAATAGAAATACAACTTTCCCACAGGGTCACCATAAGTGGAAAAGACTGTTTTCTCTGAAGGCTGTTTTATAATAACTGATTTTTTTGTTCTGCACAATGAGGAATTCAGTATGTGCTATTGCAGTCTCTGTTTTCATCCAGCTTTTCTAATTTTGTACATCTAAACAGGTACGAGTTGCAGATAGCATGGTGTTGGTTTAGTGTCTGAACCTGATGAATTATTTAAGTAATACACAAACCCTCTGCCTCATTTAAGTGTTGGACAAGGACCAGGGGAACTATCAGAGAGGAAATACAAAACATTTAAAATGTTGATTTTGAAAAATTACATAGGAATTGAAATAAGGATTTTTGAAAAGCAGTTATGTTCATTATTTCCTGCAGAAGAGTCATTATTTCTTCAAAGAACCAGAGAAGCCAATGCAAGTTGGCAATATTTGAGCAAAGTTCAAAAGTACAATCTATGGGAACTGAACAAGAAGAATGACTGCTTACTCAATTGCAGCCAATGCTAACGGTGCAAATGAACAGGATCCAGCAGGAAATCCATATCCTCCACAAAGTGCTGTCTTTAAAACTTTGTAATAAGACATCTTAATAGCACTTTATACCACTCAGGTATATAAGGCTTCTCAAAGCATTTTTACATTCATTTCCATAGTAGTATCTTCAGTTTTAGAGAAAGAAACTAAAAATCAGGTAACATGACTTACCTGGGTTTTATGACTAATGTGGGGTCATTTTACAATCCACATTTTTTTCCTCCTGCTGCTTTGTCGTTTTATTGCTACATCAACTTTCTCCTCACTGCATTAAAACTCTATTACAACTCATTCCTTCAAACTATTTTTATTTTGTTATACTGGCACTAATTCAATCAAAAATATTTCAATAAGCTTATGGAAATGCTGATAGGACAGTAGGAAAATGAATAACTGAATAAACATAAAGTGAGATAATAATCATAAGACAAGTTTTATTTTCTTGTATAATTATATGAGAAGGGTTACACATTTTGGCTAAAAGTGCTTCCTAGCCAAGACAGACAGGAAAGTATGATTTCTAAAATTTAGTCTATTAAGACAAATAGAATGTTCAAATGTGACTTTATTTGGTGACTTGGTATCTGTATCGTATCAAGTTTAGACTTCTTTTCCATGTAAAAACTTTCAAAAATACACACACACGCACATACGTATACATATACAGATAAACTGGACAGGGAGAAGAAACTATTTCTGGACTACTTACATTCTAAGATACTCTGAAGTTTTAGTAACCTGTTTTTAACCATTGGTCCACAAATATTGAATGGAAAATTCCAGAAATAAACAATCCATTAGATTTAACTTGTGTGTCATTCTGAGTAGAAAGACGGAGCCTTATGCTGTCCCTCTCCATTCGAATCAGCTCATGAATCTTCCTTTTGTCCAGTGTATCCACCACGTCAATCTATCACTACTTAGCAGCCTCTTAGTTATGAGACCAACCAACAGTGGTAGTATCACAATATTTACAGTCAAGCGACATTATTTTACTTAATTATGACCCCAAGGTTCAAGAGCAGAGATGCCAAAGAGATGCCATAAAGTGGTTACATTAAGTGAAATGATGAAAGTTCTCAAAAAGAAAAGGAAAACATATTTTATGTGGAAGCTGCTACAGTGTACAATACACTAAGATATTCTGAGATGGAAACACCACACCCAGAAAATTATTTTTACAGGATATTGTTATAATTATTCTATTGCTGTTAATATTTTTAGTGTACAATTTACAGATTAAGCTTCATCTTAGATAGGGTTATGTACAGGAAAAATGTATCATATAAAAGGCTCAGTAAAATTCATGGTTTTAGGCATGCACTGGAGTCTGGAAATGCATTCTCCAAGAAAACAGGGGCTACTGTATAAGACACACACTCTTACTATAATACCTTCCACTGCTTGAAATAAGTCTAACCAATTTAAGAAAAAATGAAATTATAGAAACAATCTTATTCCTCAAATTATCTCTTCTGTTCCTTGTTTTATTTAGTTGAATTCCTATCAAATTTACTAATGAAACATTCCTTATAATTACTATGTAGAAATGGGAGAGAACTATCACCTGAGGCTTGACTGAGGCGGGCCTTGGAAATAGAGTTTCAGAGCCAATATACTCAGGGAACTAAACATGTACTAAATGTGGATGCAAGATGTCCACTTATATGTGCCAACTTGTCACTTAAGTTTCAATGTGTGGGCTGAGCTGAGCTGGGTAGTCATTTTGGAAGTAGTTTCTTAACTGCTGAGTTAAGTAAATGTGCAATAACCACTCCCTCAGCAACTTGACCTCATTTTACAATCTCCTGTGTTTCCCTGAAGACTGATAAATTTACATGACCCACACTCCCTGTGTATGAGCTTTCTTTCATTGTTAGTAATCCTCATGGAACACTGCGACATTTGAAATATACTTTGGAATCCACATTTCAATTTTATATATCCAATATTTTTTTGGAGAGATCATTTTTTAGATGTAAGTTCATTTCATAAAAATGAGTCAAAATTTAGCAATGAATCAGCTTCAAAAATTTTTACATGAAATAGATTGAATAAATAAATATATTAAATGTATTCCAAATTGATAGCTCTTTTTTCTCTAATTTTAGAGATACTATTTAAGGCATTTCCAATTAAATCTGATCAGCACTAATGGAGTATTTCCAATCTGATTTTCAGATCATGTAGAACAAAATCAACAGGAAACTTGTAATCCAAAAATTAACTCAGCTGGATATCAGAAGCTACATCAAGAATTTTAGGTTATATGTGAAAGATGCTTCATTTTTCTTCAGCTAATAGGTATGAGGGTTATCCCACTGAATGTTTTAGGTATTTGCATGAATGTGTTTAAATACCCTGATTTTAAAAAATCTATTATCTTGCATTTTGCACATTTATAATGCAAAGCATTGTGCTGTGGGGTGGATATATGTGAAGAAAAGTTTTATGGTTTCTAGCCTCAAAAAGCTCCACCTATTAAGTAGATAATTCAATTTTAATTTTATGAGATATATGTATAGTACACATAGTATTTTATTGCAAGAAAAACAAAATCATGTATCAGAAAAATGATTTTTTTCAAAGAAACATTTATTAAATGCTAGGAACAAGGTTCAGCAAAGTTAGTTCACTCGTTAAGTAATTAGATTTCATTTTCAGTTAACTTATTCATCTGAAAATACTACGTGCCTATATTGTAGCAGGCACCACTTTGGGCATTGAGATAACTCAGAGACAGAGAGTCAGGAAACTTACGAGCTTTTAAACCACAAGATATATGTCTTCCAGAATTTCAAGCAACTGGTTGATTTACATTTTATAATGAAAACAGAGTTCTTTTTATTTTTCTTTGTTTACAATTATTATTTCTACTTTGTATTGATTCCTATTCCAGCAATATTTGTTGATGTTTTTGAAGGCTTCGGTATTTACTGTTTAGTAGAATGACTAACATATTGGGGAAGATTAAAATGCTTTTAGAATCTTTCCATCATAGAAGCCCATTAACTCAGAGCCTCTCCTTATGATAGAGAGTAGAGACTATCATCATGTTAGAGTTTACATCCTTATTGATAAGGAGGTCTCTGCCACCCAGCTTAAATTGTCACTTAACCTTGTTCTAAGCCATTTGCTTTTTCTAGTAAGAGAAAACGGAAATGGAGGTCCTGATCTATACTGAGGGGTGCTCTGGGTCAATCATGTGTTTAGGGCTGCTTCCCAGGCCATGTTTCATTACCCACTAGTGAAAGGAAGTCTGTCTGAAGCACTGCCATTGCTCCTGAGGCCACAGATGGAAACCAGAGTTGAGGTCACGGCAAGCTGTGAAAAGTCAAGCAAATAGACTCTACATTCAGATCACTTCTAATAGGCCAAATTGTATTTTTTTTTAATTAGATGGGTATAGAAATACAATTGAGGGGGAAACATTATCAAACATTCAAGAACCAATGTATATAATCTTAGCTATCCAGGGATAATGCCATATCATGGATGCCCAGCTTGGGTTCCCCCTATTGCTATCTCCTCCAGAAGAACTCCTGAGTTAAATGGATATCTCGTGGAGGACAGAGATCTCCTTCTGAGATGATTCCCCCATATTCCCACTCTCCAGTCACCTAGGAGTTCTTCCTACACTCTCTCCACCCTGTCCCCCTCCCTACGCCTCCAAGTATCCTAGGGAGTCATCTCCCTGTTGCGCTGAGAATCATACAATTTGAAGTTATTAATAGCTTAGCCGTCTAACAAACTTTGGTACTTACATACAATGGAATAATACTCGGCCAAATTGTATTTAAGGAGAAAAGTAGACGCATGAAGATGTATAAATCAGGGAACTGTGAACTACACAGTCACACTGTGACATTCATTTACAAGGCAATGGAGCCTGGACACAAACTTAAGGGGTGTAGAATGAGATTCTCCCTGAGCTCAAGGAGCTCACTATCTGGATAGACAAAAATTAACTATGATCAGGAGAAAAGCCAAAGTGATATATTTTTGTGCAACTATAAATGAATTGAATAAAGAACATAATAAAAACAAAACAATCAAAAAGGAAAAATCAGGAAGGTATAGACTATTCAGTAGTTTCCAATTATTTTCTCACCTATTGTATTCTGTCCACTCTCCCTGCTCTTTAATTTTCTCTGGAATGATGGTATGAGAGGTAGGGAGGAGATGATTGGGGGTGTGAGTGGAAATGGATCTCTTTCATCATAAACAATGTTTATTGCTTGGTACATTTATTTATACTGATTTTAATCTATCTTTATCTATAAATTGGGTTGAAAATTCCCAAATATTTACCTGTTTACTTTGTTGTGCTTATGTTTTTTTTAAAGGGAGAGAGAGAGAGAGAGAGAGAGATAGATAGATATTGGGGGGATACATTTTTATTTACTTTTTTAAATCTGGTCTTTATTTCTCCAATACTTATTGTGGTTGTGGGGTTGAAACCTGGGTCCTCACACATGCCAGGCAAGCACTCAAACCGTTGATCATCACTCTAGCACCTGCTGTGTTTATTTTAATAATTAGTTTAGCAAATATTTAGAAAGATAAGTTTCAGATGCAAAGCTTGAATATTCTAATTAAGAGTCTATATAAAGGTTGAAAAATCTGTCACTACTGTAACTATTAATAATAGTAACTATACTGGTTACATCATGAAATATTTTTAATAGAATTACTAATCTTGAATATTTGATAGAAAAGCTTGACCAAGTTATTTTTGGTTTGTAGCGTCATGCATTCCTTTAAATACTCAATAATTTAAAACGATATTTTTCAAGACTGCACTATATTTTTGTTGTCATTTGAGTTTTTAAAGTTAGTGATATAAAATTTTAGAGAGGTTCTTCAAAATATAATTTATTATAAGATACACAGCAGTGTAATATAAATCATATAACCAAGAAAACTCCAAAAAATATTTTAAGCAAAAGCTGAAAATTTTCTCGTAATTCACAAGTAAAAATAGATTGGTTTAGAGAACCAGCCAAATGGAAACAAATGGATGAGAAAAGGGGGAAAAACTGGGAAGAAGAAACAGAAAAAGGCCAAGATAAGAACAAAGAGGCTAGTGTGAAGGGGATAAAATGAGGAACTGCTACAAAAGTGAATTTACTAGCGATGACTGCAGATCACATTCATAAGCAAAATCAAATCCAGGTAGACCACATCAGCTCAATCATAAGAAGCATTCGTCAATTATAATAGATCATGTTTCTTGAGGTGTGGATGATTTCTGAAATTAAGGCAAATATTAAGGTTACAGAATAATAGAAAGCCAGTCTGCATCCATTTGCTTTAGCACCAATCCTCCTTCTTATGAGTTGTAAGCATACTAAGTAAGAACTAGAAGGACCCTCAAAGATGGGATATAAGTTTCTAGAAATGAAACTAAGTCCCGAAGTACTGTGTTCTCCCACTGAGTACCAACATTTTGCTGAAAATTACTGTTTCATACTTAACATAAAAAAGGTCAAAAACATTTAAAATTATAAAAATATTTATATGTACTCAACTTTTTGCTCTCTTTCAGGCCATCATCCACAATGCTACTAGGAGGAAGCATTTAAAATGAAAAAGTTTCCTTATCTGTTACCTTACAATCATTCAGTTGCTTCCCATAATAAAAGTCCACATACTGGTCACAGGGTGATAGGCCCTTCCTGGGTGATTTTTGTTTGTCTCTGTACAAGTACAGAGAGTCTAGAATGGTCCTTCTCCTATGTATCAGGAAGCCTAGACATCTCTGAACGACTTAAGATTTCCAGGTTCCTTAATGGTACTTTACATTTCATATCAAAATTTTCAATTCATAATTCTTTTCTTCCCTTTGATACCAAACATAGCTATTACATATCAAATGTCAATTTCAAATATTATAAGTTCTTTAAAACTTTTCAACTCATTCCAAGAAAATATTCCTTCCTGTTTGTTCTCATCACACTTTTATTTAACCTTATTACTTGGCTTATAATTTTGCTATAATAATCTATCTGTTCATGACTTAGAACTGTGCACTTAGCTATAAGTCAATTGATGGCAATGACAATATCTATCTTTGCAGTACCTGTCCATATGTGGCACACACAGAGTCAGACTGATAATAATGAGACAGGTTGAGTCAAATAGAAGGCAAATAAATACATTAGTTACAGAAGCACGTCACATATTAGTTATTATATAATTTAATGATCATCTATGCATTACCACATCAATTAGTCAATTACAATCACTTTCAGTTGGTATATTAGTGTTTTTGTTGCTATACTAAAATACTAAAACCCAGAAATTTTATTTAAAAAATGGGGCGTTCATTGTGCTCAAGTTCTGGAAGCTGAAAGTCCAAGACAGGTCAGTGTCATATGTTTGGTCTCCGGCAAGGACCTCAGGGTGAATGTCCTCACAATGGTGGTTCTACATGCTGAAGAAATGACAAGGTGAGACAGGAAACCAGAAAGATTCTTGTGCTAGCTTGCTCTTTAATAACAATACACTCCTTAGGGAACTAACCAGGGTCATAGGAGAGCTATACTAATCTGTTCTAAGGATGCTGTCTGCCTCCACGGCTTAATTAGCTTGCACTGGATCCCACCTCTTAAAAGTCCTACTACCTCTCAATAATACCACACTGAAGAGACCCAGAGGGAGAGAGAAGGAATGGGAAAGGGGAGAAAATGTGGAATGAATTTTTAAAAATCATGCCATGTGCACACATACCACAAGGAATTTTATCTTTATGTGTGAGTGGAAGAAAACTATCAAAAATAAATAAGAAAACAAGTGAAAGGAGGAACTGTAGAGCAGAGGAGGGAGAATGGGGGAAGGGAGAAGGAAGAGAATCTGAATTGAAATCATATTCCATTCATGTATGATTTTGTTATGCTCTGCATAACTACAATGCTCTAATAAAAATGCCAGCCTGAAGACACAGCTTCCAGTATACGAATAGGGGAATAATCAAACCATACCCAAACCAATTGGCAAGATTAATTATGTCTGTTGACAAATGAAAAATTGTATTTAATGACTAAAATACACTTTGGGAAAGAGTTGAAAATTTGTAATTTTAGTATAGACTTAAATATAAAGGTTTGAGGACCTCATATGATCACCAACTACAGCTGATTCTTTCTTTGATAAAACTCTAAAAAAATCCATTTGTTCAGTTTAGTCAAATCATGCTGATTTGAGCTTATTATCCTCAGCTTAACTATCTAAAGTGCAGAATAGTTATCACTGTTGAGTAAAAGTAATCAGAAATAATGTTTTTCAATCTCTATTTTGACCATTTAATTACTCAAAGAATGGTTAAAGTTTTCATTCTTTTGTTAGAATATGGAACCTAAGATCAAGGAGAAAAGTGTATTGTAAGGAGCTGTAAGAGATTTTCCTAGTCATGTAGATTTTGAGCTGTCCATGCTGATCTAATTTGATTAGCCCAGAAGCTACGGTATCATGATGAGTCTGAAAGATACAAGAGAAGCATTTGACTGGTAGTTTCATGTATAAGGATAAATTTCATCAGATCATGTTATTTATTTATTTATTTTAAGATTAAGGGACAGTGAGAGAGAGGGGAGAAGCAGAGAGAAACAACTTTTAGTTTTTCATGTGGCTTTCCTTGCTCCAACACTTTGTTGTGTAAGTGGGCTGAGTCACAGCTCCAGCCCCCATCAGGTCTTGTTTTAAGGAAGCATTGGGAAGGGGAAGTCTGAGGGTTGACTCTAAAGTCACAGGAAGATTAGCAAAGGGAACTCTAATTTTCTCATGAGTTCCTCCAAAGAGTTAAAATAACAAAGTAGGGGTTAATAGAGAAGGGAAGTTGGTAGCAATAGTCAGAATAATGGAGTCACAGGCATAGCTGAATTATTGTAAAAAGTGTTTGTTTATTTTATTTTGTGATTTAAAAATTTTTAAATTTTATATTAACTGCTATAAAACACTTAAAATTCTAAAAATTGTTTATATAAATAGGATAACATGATGTATTTTATTTATTTATTTTCTGCAGATGTACTAGGAATTGAATCCATGTTAATCACTGACCCACATTCCCAGCCCACTTACATTTTTGTTTGAGATAGGGTCTTGCTAAATTGCTTCTTATCTTGCTAAATATCTGAGATTGGCTTTGAACTTTTAATTCTCCTGCATCAGCCTTGGAATTACTGGGATTAATAGGCACATGGCACCACGCCCAACTAACAAGATGCTTTGATACACATATAGTATACATTGTATAATGTTTAAATCAGGATCCACATATCTATTTCCTCAAATGTCTATCACTTCTTTATGTTAAAGTATAAATAATAAACTCAACATAGTTGAAATTTCACAGAAGCTGGGGGAACCATACATGTAAAGGTAGGTGGAGAAGGGAGGGATTAGGGAGTTATCCATGCAGCTGGGAACCCCCAACTCCGATGAGAAGCCTAAATATACATAGAGAAATTCAGAAATTTCAAAAATTAATATGCATGTTTATGCTTATTTCTATCCATAACATGGGGGTATTAGAGAAAGCATGAGATCAGGGAGTGGACAAAGTGGGGAGATACTGGACTAGCATCAGCCTTAACTTACTTTGTCAATATCCATGTATGCATGAATATGTAACAATGATTCCCTTTGGGGGCTGAAGCGGTGGCTTGGTGGTTACAGCGCTTGCCTGGCATGCGCAAGTACATGGGTTCAAACCCCAGCACCCATGTACTCAACTAGGTGTCAGAGCAACGAAAGCCATGTGAAAAACTCAATAAAAATTGATTCTCTCTCTCTCTCACTCTGTCCTTCTCTCTTTAAAAAAAAAACACGATTCCCTTCAATATGTAAGACCATGTTGAATGAATAAAGAAAATCCTTTAAACAGTTAAAACCAAAAAATATCCATTCAAACTAGTTTATTTCAGCTTTTTGAAATGTATGACACAGAGCTGTTTATCTGTAGTTATCCTATTGTGTAACAGCACACCAGAGATCCTAAATAAATTTAAAAAGGGAAAACTGTTGAGCATAAATCTTCACTTCTGCTTGTAAAATAATTGTCAAATGTAGTTTACAGTGAAAAGCAGTTAAAATTGGTAGTATTATGGTGTTAATTTTGTGTTCTGAGAAAAAGAGATTCACTAATTATTAAAATGTAGTGTATATCGGGGCTGGAGTGGTGGCTCAGCGGTTTCGGCGCTTGCCTGGCAAGCACGAGGACCCGGGTTCAAACCCCAGCACCATGTACACAACTGAGTGTTGGAGCAATTAAGGCCATGTGAAAAACTAAATAAAGTTGTTTCTCTCTTTCTCTGTCTCTCTCACTGTCCCTCTCTCTTTAAAAAAAAAAAATGTAGTGTATAGTATGACAGCCAGCATTTTAATTATGGTCTTTGTACAACTAAGAAATTTCCCTATCTTTAATGCATCATGTGATGACTATATGTGATAGGAAGGAATGCATATACATGTCTTTCTTTTGATGCTCTTAATTTATGAGCATCAGGTACAGTTTTCTACTTTGGCACACAATTCTACATTTTAAGATCATTAGCAAAATAAACATAGAAGTATATAACTATGCATTCTAATGCAAGCAATTTAGGGAAGAAAATTCCTGGATGATGCTTGTGCTTTTTATTAGAAATATAGTCATTTATACATGCAAACTATTGGAAATAAAGTCAGCCACAATAAAATGTCCATGTTGAGGATATACTCTGAGAATCCAGTCACATATGCCAAAAATTAATGAAACTTGCAACATAATTTTTCTACCTAGTGGAACTATCAGATAAAGTAATGTCTGATGATAAATTGGGTTTATGGTGAGCTGCTAGATTCAATCTATGGTAGTAAATCTTCTAAACTAACTTCACATAGCCTGCAACTCAGAGTCAATGTAGTGTTCACCAGCTGTCCCTTGAATCAAACCCAATTTGACATTCTAGTAACCCTCTTTAAATTTTTCTTTTATATGAGGTCACAAAGAGATCATGATAATACTGAGATAAGAAATATTCTAAATAAAGCAATTGAAATTTCCTTTCAAATATATTCCATTACTTCCATTTATACCTTAAATTTATATTACTTGATGCCTCATGGATTTTTTTCCTTTGCTTATAATGCAGAGAGGTATTCCCAAATCTAATAAAATTTATTACTAAATAGCTTTTCCGTGAGGTGTACTTGCCTTTCCCTTAGGATTTCTCCTCAATATTATTGTCCATTAGTTGCTAAATACAATGCTATTTCATAAAGTGCCTGACTTCAGATGATACAATTTTTTTAAAAGCTTAGAGTTTCAAACTACAAAGAACTATTTACCACAAGCTCACATGAATAAATGTTTTTACAACTTCTTATGGAAAATCCTAGAATTTGTTTTTCATCATTTCCCTTGGTTTCTCCTATAAGTTGCTTTTCTCCATTTATATTAATAGGCAATACTGAGTCCTGATTGTGGTTTTCTTTTATCCAGTTTCACAAAATTCATATTCCTGCCAAGTTCAGATTATATAAATTGAAGTCAAAGGTTAATAGTTTTTCAGCATTTGTGTAAGCCAACATGCTTTTATTTCTGTCTTAGCTGCCATAAGTCTCAAAAGTCAAATGAGAAGAAATGAAAATCATCAGTTCATGCAAGGTACCTCTTATCAACCAACTCCAACACCTTACTTTGATTAATTGTATTATTTTATTCTGAAATCTACATTCTCTAAAATTTGGCTTGTATACAATCTAGGTGCTTTCAAAATAGACATGATAAAAATTTTAAATAAAATAATAAAATATCTAATGATTCACAAAGAGGAATATGGCCTACTTAACATGTAGTTGTATGTTGGAAAATAGGTAAAATAAGACCTTTATAGGTATAAACATCAGAGTTTGAACCCAGCACCACATACAACTAAGTGTCAGAGAAACAAAAGTCAGATGAAAAAGCTAAATTGATTCTCTCTTTCTCTCTCTTTCAGCCTCTCCCTCTGTCTTTCTTAAAAAAAAAAAAAAGAAAAGAAAAAGAAATAGAAACCCACTGCTACTGGTCTGGAGGAGTGAGAATGTGAGAATAATTCAGTTAAGTATTAAAAAAGTGTAAAGATGTTCAGGACTTCCGACATTAAAGATAAATTAGGTGGTCTACTGGGAAAATATTTCGTAGAAGAAAAGATGCATAAGAGAACAAAACCAGTATCAAAAAAATAAACAGAAAGAAATTCTTGTTGTATCAGGAATTTGGAAGCAGTACTAGTTAAACCCATGATAAATTATAACGAGTCACAAAAGGCCTGTCAATTGTGATGATGTTAGGACTCCTTTGAATTGCAATTATTTACTCTGGAAAAATCTGAGCAGAAGAGGAATATTTTTGGATTTACATTTTTTTTTAAGAGAAGGACAGTGAGAGAGAGAGAGAGAGAAATAAAGACAGAGAATTAACTTCATTTAGTTTCTCACATGGCTTTCATTTTCCTGACACTTCACCGTGTACATGTTCAAACCCATGTCCTCCCACATGCCAAGCAAGCATACAAGCACAGTAACCATGGAGCCACCACTCCAGCCCGGGGAGTTACCTTTCTCAAAGGTGCAGAGAAAAGCACCTGGAACAAGGAAACTAGTTATAGTAAGTTTGTAGTGCAAGGAATTCAGTAAATTAAGAATTAAAGTCTTTCTGTGGCAACAGAAATAGAACTTTCAGACCTGTTAGAGAAGAGTTGAAGTATACATAGAATAAAGTTAGTATGTCTAGGTGAGCAATGGGGCCTTTAGTATAGAGCCAATCAGGGACAAGTGCTTGGGAGCAGGAGTTGAGCAGATGGAGTATTAACTGTGTAAAGCACTCACAGAAGGGCAAACATGTGCCTAAGGATGAACACAGATACCAGAAGCACAGGCAGAAGTCCAAGACAAGGAGTATGAAGACGTGAAAGCATATGAGTTCTACTTTTAAGAGGGGAACAAAAAGAAGATGTGTTGAACACGCCAGAGGGGCCCAATTTTCTTATTTGTTTGTTATCTTGATTTAGGAGCAAGTATTCCAAATTTTGTTTATTCAAAAGTGAAAAAAAAAATTCCAGAGGAGAAAGCAAGATTAGGAATTCAATGAAGATTAACAGCACACAGTCCAGAATAATTCCAGAGGGTAAGGAATCCAAACTCAAGTCTATAAATTAATTCTTTGGAAAGTAAGTTAAAAGCTCCCTTTTCCCCACATACAATAAAAAACGAAGACAAAGAATGTGAAGATACAGAGATAGCCTGGAATGGACATGAAGGGAGCTACAAGACATCACATCCGCTGTCTTTGATCTAATATGTTTTAAGTATGTTTGGGGGAAAAAGGCACAGGAAGACTTTTAAAGAAAGTGCGAAAGGTTGGAAATTATACCTCCATGGAACATTCAGGGGCATTGAACAGTAGTGCTGGATTGGACAGACTTTTATTAAGATGATTCCTTTGCAGTGACAACTACTTATGTAATTAGAAGATGAAGTATTTTGAAATTGTTCCCTTTTAGTGGGACCCAATATACTTCTTAATAACTTCAAAATATCATATAGTATAGTAAAAATACTATGATCTAGATTTTAAAAAATCATAAAAGTGCTCTTTTTTTAACTGAGGAACAGACATCATTAAATAAAACATGGCCTAAGAGTGTCCAAGTGATGCTGTTAGCTATTTTGTGTATGTGTCAGGAAACCATTAACTTGATGCTTGATTTATTTGCAAAAAACCTGCTGCATTAGTCATCCTTAATCCTCAGGAGACTTTAGAAAAAAAAGAGAGAAAAAGAGAGAGAGGGACAGTGAGAGAGACACAGAGAGAGAGAGAATCAATTTTTAATTTTTAATTATTTTGTTGCTCTGACCCTTCATCGTGTACATTTTGCTGGGGTTCGAACCCGCGTCCCAGCACATGCTCAGCAAGCAACTGCTGAACCACCACTCCAGCCCCCGCTCAGGAGAATTTTGCATATCAAAGAGACACATTATTTCAACATTACCTGTGTTTAAAAGAAATTTGAATCTATGAAGAGAATAAATAAATTTAAAAGAACCTCTAAAACAGATTTTTAGAGATCACTGGGCCTAATACTTATCCACAATTATATACAATACCAGTTATGTAGAATATGGGGGAAAACTGTACATGCACAAGCAAAACTACACTTTCAGAACTCTTTATGTGATTGCAAAGAGCATCAAACAAGACAATGTGCCTAAATATTCTCTGGTAAATCTAACCATGCAACATCTGCTTATAGAATATTAGAGACAGTCATCCAGAGAGAGAGTTCTAACCAACTAGCATCTGTGGATCCAGACAGAACAATTCGCCTACAGTGGGAACTGTTCTTAGGAAGAAGTGTTACCTTTCCAGATCTCTTGCTGTCCCCAAGAATTCTGGCCTTTACCAGAAAATTCCACAAGAAAAGTCCATTTGAGCTTATGTGGTAACATCATTTTAGTGCCCTGGGTTAGTTGTCTGTATATGAGCACAGGGAACTCAAAGAAATAACTGCAAGGAAATTAGAAGACTCTACTCTAGGTTAGCCACAGATCCTACACACTCATGTGCCTGGGTTAAAGGTATCACTGAGCAGCTTTCCACTCACCCAAACCTCTCTCTGAACACTCTGGCTTCTATGGGGTGTGAGGTAAACCTGCCATCATGTATGGTTTCTGCCAATATTTTCTAAAATCTCATCTTTCTTCAACACCAAATTATCATTCCCACTGTCCACATTTCTCATTTTAGAAAATTGAGAAGAAACAGTATAATTAAGCATCCTATACACAAATATTTGCCTTTTTTTAAGCTCTTAAGACAGAAAGGAATGGAGAGAAGTACAGAAAGGAAGTCAGGACCGGGAATCAGGAGAGTTTGATACTTGTGGACCATGCAACCTGAGAACTTGAGCTCTCATCCAGGATGTGCTTCTACATTCTTCGTATGGGAAGGTTAGGCTTCATGTTCTATGACTCTTCCTCTTGGATTTTATGTCAAATAATGAAAGAGGTTGATTGGCTATTCAAACTACACATATCAGGGAAATGAGATCAAGTGCAGCTTCTGTGCTGAGAATGGTGAGAACTTTCACACTCCACAGACACTGTCAGACACTATCACACATTGTCCTTATCACTGTATATATGTGTGTGTGGATATAGTACAAATGTGTGTACAAATATAATGAGTGCAAGTTTAAATGTAAGTGCATAAACAACTCTATTTTCTTCCATTGGTGAGGAAAACATGTACTAAATATTTTTAGCTCAACTAATGGTTACACATTTGTAGCTGGGTAGCAGTTGCAAATCTTTTTAGTCCTATTACAGCATTAATTTTACATTACCTTAACAAAATGCCATTGTGAAATTCTTAAGTTCTTGAATTTTGCAAACTTTTGAGCATCTCATGACAAATAATCCATAATTAAGAGAAGTGAAGATAGTTTGGCTCCTGGGACCCTGGCTAGTGGGCAACTCAGAGATCTGTTTCTGTGTATATGATCCTGTAGCTTTTGTTTTTTTCTACAGTTAAAGGGAATAAAGACAATAGCTCCTTGTATTTTTGTTGCATCATGTTTTTTCTTAGGATCATATAAACCAGTGAGTTCTAAGCATAATTTGGTAGAAAATTACTTATCCCAAACAGAAGAATAATGATGCGAAGTATATAAAATGGAAAATACCAACAAACACAGTTATGGTTTAGATACTAGGTGTTCCCCAAAAGCTCATGCGTGAGACAATGCAATGAAGCTTAGAGGTGAAACAATTGGGTTATGAGAGCCTTAACTCAAACCATAATCCCTTTATACTGATTATGTGGGTAGTAATTGAAGGCAGGTAGCTATGGCTAGAGGAGGTGGGTCATGGGGAAAATACCTTTTCAATATATATTTTATATCTGGTGAATGTAGTCTCTCTTTCTCTGCTTCCTGATTGCAATGCCCTGAGCCATTCTGCGCCACCACACTCTTTCACCATGATGTTCTGCCTTACCTTAAGCCATGAGGAATAGAGACAGCTGTTGAAATGAGACCTCTGAAATTGTGAACTCCAAAATAAACTTTTCCTTCTCTAAAATTGTTCTTGTCAGGTCTTTTGGTCATACCAATGAAAAAAAGTTGACTAAAACAAGATAGTAATATCTAGTAAAATGGGAATTACTTTTATTCCTTTTTCACATCTAGGGATATTGAAGCTACAAATGTTTCATTAATTTGGCCAATAAGCCAGCCCCATTACTAACAGAGTGGGGAGAAAAGTCTTTATGGGCCTGTTTCTTGATCCTATGATCTGTCCAACGCATCACATTACACCCAATGGCTTCTTGGATACCCCAAAGCGCTCATTCTAGCCAATAAAGGGCAAAGGGATACACTTATCATATTATCTCTTAGTAGTATGTCATGCCTTTCCAAATTTGGAGTCTTTGCAAATGTTTCATTAATTTAGTAATCTGTATAATTAATGAAAATATCAGTCATTCATATCTTATTAAAGTAAACCAACATGACTTAAAAGTAACTCATATTATGACATATGGTAAAATATATGCTTAACTTCCTTATTTAATTGTCATATCAGATTGCTGCTGGAAACTACAATTTGTATTTTTGAAATTAAGCTATTTGTCAGTAATTCAGAGAGATTTTCAAGAATGCACATGACTATTATTTATTGCTTTATTCAAATCTTCCAGAATTTATAGCCCCTAATCTGTAGTATATATTTTATGAATTATTAAGTATGCAAAGAACGAGTAGTCCAATTCTAGTCAAAATTAAGCTATTGTCCTTGCAAAGAACTGTTTTATTAAAATTTGAGCATATATTCTGCTGTCATGCTGTTTAGCTAATGTGCTTTCCTCAATCTATTTACTGATCAGTCCGTAGTCACTATTTACAACAATCCTATCAATCTTTTTCTTGGTATGAAAATACTTTATTTAGAATACTTAAAAAACATTTGGTAAATGTGACCTCTGTTTAACCATTAAAACACATTCAATTGTTTTATGTTGTTGTGTTTGGAGCACTTACACTCTTTGAGAAAAATAAAAAGCTTATTTAATTTTCCAAATTTTTTAAACAAAGTTCTAAATACATTTAATACAAAAATATCAGAATACTCTCAGTAGTTAAAACCCATCATTTTTTGACAATTCACCAGAGGATTTTATAAATGCCACTCAGCGATACCTGATAATTAATTTTGATACGAGAAGTCAAGTTTTTGTTAGGTTTTTAATCCGCTATATTTAAAAGGTTTTAAAAGTATCCTTATCTTGATATATCTGATCCATTTGACTCACTACTTATTACAAAACACCTCAAGGAGCAAAATGTGCATTAATTCAATAAATACCAATTTGAGACTCTTATGAACGCAACACTATTTTAGATGCTCTGGGATCAAGGTGAGGAATAAATCATTGTTCCACTTAATTAATTCTATTTACTTATTTCCTTATTTCACTAGAGAATTTATTTATGAAATAAAATTACTCTGATGTGTGATTAACTGATAATGTCATCAGTCTATTTTACATAATAAAATCAATCCCTTGACATTTATGGCTTTTCCTTAACATTGAAATAGAACTTAGCAAATGGATAAGAGGCCTTACCCAGATCTCCTGGGTATGAATCATGGCTCTTCTGCTTCCTGCTACTGTGACCTTGGGGATATGTTCATCCCGGTTCTTCATCTGTAAACTAGTGGTCAAAAATTATTTACTTCACAGCCTTGTTTAGGCAATCACTTGAATGTGACACCTTCAACATAACCTAGATTAATGTGTGGCACAAACCAGGTACTCCAGAAATATTAGTAACATGATTATGTTAAAACTCTGCAAAATGTTTTCACCAATTCTTTTTATTTTAACTCTGATAGCAATTTTTTCTTAACCTTTCATTTAAAGTTTAAGGATTATCTTTCTAGACTGTCATTGAATGACAACTAAAATGAAGATCTGATAAAATGACACAACACCTAGATTCTTCCCGGTTTTGTTAAATACTATAGCAAATTTATAGTATCATTTCAATATTATTCTTAGTTGATGTTACCTTCTTCTGCTGAAGAAAGAGAAGCAATTATAAAAGTATATCTCCATTGCAAAAAGGACTCTTCTGTTAGCTTCTGAATTAAAAATCTTTTTAAGTGACTTGTATTTTTAATTTACAATTCAAATTCATCAGTGAGATTAGTATAAACAACATATTCAAGAGCATTTACAAATGATAGTAAAGAGAACTTATTAATAGATAATTAATTCAAGTAGGAGAATACAAGTAAAAAACTTTGTAATTTACATAATATGTGAATTATTCATTAATCAACATATATTTATTAAATGTCCAATCTTTAAACTTTGTTATACTTTTTATTAAATTACCAAGTACCATGTCTAGAAATTTATCTGTCAGTAATATAAATAATGTATTGTACTGGAATTAGGTAAGGGCAATACCCTCCAGGAAATATTGGTATATGAATTTTATTTTGCCTTATTTTTTTCTTACAAAAATATTTAACACAACCAAGGGATACATTATGATTATTCACAACCTAATGACTTCACTTGTCTTCTTTGTATTGATTTGCTTCAGAATTCCAGTGAGATAAGTATGGAGAAGCAAAACCAAAGTAGTTCAAGGAATTTCAATAGAGTCATGCACATCTTTTTTATTTTATTTATTTTATTTTTTTAATATTATTTTTTATTTTTGAACAACCATACAAGTTTTCAACAAAATAATATCAAATGTGTATAGATTCTGGATATTACAATTACCCCCAGGAGAGCCCCTCCAATTGCCCACCCTTATCCCTCCTATCCCCTTCCCCCCATATCTCTAAAAAAAGGATTATGTTGTATAGCATTATATCTTATCTGGGTTTAACATATAATAATAGACCAACTTTCTCTCTGGTCAGGGTCTAGTCCCAACCTCCACAGATGAGTGGAGGCAATCGACCATTAGTTCTCTGGGTTAAGCTGATTTTACTCAGCATGATTTCTTCCATAGCCATCCATTTGCCTTCAAAGGCTGCAATGTCATTGTTTCTAATTGCTGTGTAATATTCCATGGTATATATGTACCACAGTTTTTGGATCCATTCATCCAGTGAGGGACATCTGGGTTGTTTCCATAGCCTAGCAATAGTAAATTGTGCTGCTATGAACATAGATATTGCTGTGTCACTATAATGCATGCACATCTTTTTTAAGCAACTGAATGATATAGGTTTTTTCCTAAGAAGGCATGGCTGTACAATCCCACACAGTGAGTGCACTTTTCTCTATTAACGCACAATGTTTATATCTTTGTGGATATTTTCCAGCTTTATTGATATACAACTGACAAAACATTTAAGGACTATAACATGATTTGATGTATATAAAATTTATATAATGATTACCAAAACCTTCATCATACAGTTAACATTTGTATGCATATATATATATGCATTTGAAAACATATATATATATATGCACTATATATATATATATTGCGAGGACATTAAATATCTACTCTCCTAGCAAATTTCAAGTAAAAAGTACAGTATTATTTAGTATATTCACCATGGTATACATATTTGTCTCCCAGAATGTGTGCTATTCCTGATCTTAGAGGATAAAAAACATTAGCATTTCATCATTGAATATGATGTTGGCTGTGAGTTTGTCATATAAAGACTTTACTTTGGTGAAATAGATTCCTCTACATATAATTTATTCAATTTTTTATTTTGAAAGGATTTTTAACTTGTCAAACACTTTTTCTGCATGTATTGAGATGATCATAGGATTTATCCTATATTCTGTTGAAGAGGTATATCATTTATTGATTTGCATATGTTGAACCATTTTTGTGTCTGAGGAATGAATCTCACTTGATCATGGCATATGATCCTTTTTATCACTTCAGATTCAGACCTTTTATTTTTTGGATTTTAGAACTTTTACCCTTAAGTTTTTGAAATAGGGTACCCCAACAATAGGTTAGCATCCAATATCTTTTGTTGATTAATGCAAATATTTTTTTCCTAAAATAAGTTTAAGGCAAAATTGTATTCACTAGTCTATAGTATACTGTCTTAAAGGAACCATATGCAATTCAAGTCTGTTGTTGTGATAAATAACCAAAGTATAGTGTTATCATTTGGATGTGAGATGTCCCCCCAAAAGCTCCTGTAAGGGAGGCAGTGCAGGAAAGTCCAGAGAATAAATGATTGGGTTGTGACAGCTTTAATCCAATCAATGAACTGATATTCAGATAGGGATTAACAGAGTGGTAGCTGCAGGTAGGTAGGATGTGGCTCAGGAGGTTGGTCACTGAGGGCATGCCTTCGGGGTTTATATTTTAATTCTGGCTTGGAGCAGCTCTCTTTGCTTTCTGATTGCCACCAGAGCTGAGCTGAGCTTCTTCCCTCTGCTACACTCATCCACCAAGATGCCCAGCCTCACCTTGAGCCCCAAGGAATGGAGCCAGCCTTCTACAGACACACTTCTGAAACTGTGAGCCCCCAAATAAATTTTTCTTCCTAAAATTGTTCTTATTAGTTCTTTTAGTCACAGCAATGACATAAAACATACCGACCAAACCGAAGTTCATTACTTGTAATGCAAATTTGACCTGAGTTTCTGTTTTATCATTTCATAGTTCCCATTTTCTTTTGTCAAAAAGGCAACATATTTTCTCACTTTCCTGGCTTTTGCTACCTGTTCTCAATAACAAACACGACTGCCAAACTGTCTTCCCGACTCCTACCCTTAAGCTGATGATTTTGAATAACATCAAAAGATTTTACTGTAATCATGACAATACATTTTGTCTGAGCTGTTAGTCAAAAACAAAAGAAAACAAAGCAAAAATTCCTCAGAATACTTTTTTCCTAAAATTCATTTAGTTTCTCTTATCACCACCAAAATTAGGTGTACCAAGAAAACTATTTTCAATATCTTCCATCACCTACCTACTCTTTCTGACAGTAGACAGTTCAACATTGCTAACAAGATACAAACCATGACATGGTAACTTTCTTCTACCTTAAATATAGTCCATATTTTCAATATCTTCTCTCCAATATTTGTTTTTCTTTTTCTTTTTTTTTTTTTTTTTTTGAGATAGGGACAGTGAGAGAGACAGAGAAAGAGAGAAACAACTTTATTTAGTTTTTCGCATGGCCTCTGTTGCTCCAACACTTAGTTATGTACGTGGTGCTGGGGTTTGAACCCAGGTCCTCATGCATGCCAGGCAAGCGCCGAAACCGCTGAGCCACCACTCCAGCCCCTCTCCCATATTTCTTATTTTAGAATATGTGCTCATTCGTAAACTAATTTTTTCTTTGTGCCTTTGTTTCCAGCCTTATTCAAGATTTTCATTAACTTTGAACCCTTTCTCCATTTACTTATCTCCTTTACCCAAAATATGAAAGCAGATATTTCTTAATTCTAAAAATATTTATATAAAATGGACATATATATTATACACATATATGTGTGTACATATATGTATACACACAGAACACACTATACACACAATCACACACACAAACCGTTGAGGGTTGTAAGAATTAAATGTCAAAAATGTGATCAGTGTACTTAGTGCAGGTAAATACGGTCAAAATTCAATTAAAAACTAAAGGTTGAAAGAAGTACTGAAATGCTTTTAATATAATTTTTCAGAGATGCAGAGAGAATATATTCAACTTTTATAAATTCTATTTTAAAATTTCCTACCCCATTCCTTTGCTCAACTGACCCTTTATCACCTTGTATTGGCTTTCAGTCTCCTCACATTGCAAAAACTGCTCAAAGCTTACCAATAATCTTCTTGACACAAATTGATAATCTTGTTTTTTGGTCTCCTTTGGAACCACTATAGCACTGCTGGCCAAGCTTTCTTAAAATTTCTCATTCTTTTGCTTGGGTAAAGTAACTCTCATTGTTTTCCTTCTATTTTTTTCCTCTTCTAGTTATATTAGCTCTTTTTTCCTTCTTTTGACCCTTAAAATGTTATCATTCTGATTTCAATGTCCAGTTCCCTCTTTGCACCGCTCTCCATTTGGGAATCTCATGGAAGTAATTGTCACCTTGTGTAGAAACACTTTGCTCCTCTGTATTTATTATATTGAGCTATCCTTTAAATTCATACTTGCTTGCCAAAGGTTGGTTGGTTGGTTTTTTCTGACATCCACATCCCTCATGACCCAGTCCTGACTCACACACAATTTCATAATTTAATCCTGCCATCATCTCAGGTTTGGCTCCCCAGTAGTGTTTTAATTCCTTTTCTTCCTCTGCCTGCCTCTTTCCTTCTCTCTCTCTCTCTCTCCTTTCTCACACTTATGCAAATACTTTGAATAGAAACTTCATGGGATGCATTAATCTTTTGTGAAAGGTCAATAAAAGAGTGTTTCCCAATTCAGGCAAAACAATTTCTAAAATTTCTATTCATTAGAGGTTGCTGATATTTACTATCATTAGTTCTTCAATATTCATGTATAAGAAAAAACCTATTACTTCTACTGAAAATGATTACTTTCAGTAGGCTTTAAAATATATATGACCAATTTTATTTCTTTGTCTTTCTTTTCCTTTTCTTTTTTGCTTTGACTACTAGGAAATCATAGAGCATGATATAATAGCTCAGTTATAAAAATATTAGAGTTCTCTTTTTAATCCTTTGATCCTCTATCTCTGTTTTAATACTGTTATTATGTAGCTGTCATTATTATAAGCCAACTAAAAATTGTTTATGCCTCAGGCTGACTAGAACCAAGGGAAAAGAAATCTTGTGGTCTTCATCTATTACAGAAAGATAAAATGCACAGATAAATTGGACTCACTAAATAAACTACTTGAGACTATGTTCCATTCATAAAACCTGATAAGGCTAACCAATTTAATCAGCAGGAGAAACAGTAACCTATAAAAATATAACAGAAAGAATAGGACAAATTAAATGAACATAGTTTTAAAGTACTATTTTGATATACCATTTCACAGCTATCATTGTTCAGAAAGACATGATGATAATTCTTGAAGCTCCATTTACCAAGTGAATCAAAGTCTCTGCATAATGTTTACTGCACCGACCGTGCAATCACTGGGCATGATGCTTTTGGTTAGCACTATTAGACATGGAAGCATTTCAATTCACTGTTTCTTCATTTGAAAGAGCAAAGCAAGAACACTAACTCCAAAGACATTTTAAGTCCACAGAATAGGACTACAGCTTAAGAAAATGTTATTGTTTATTTTTTTCTTTTCTTGTTCTTTTGGTTATCTTCATTAACAACTACTGTGAAGTTGATAGAGACTCACACATATCAGATTATTCCAGAGGCAGAGATGCATTCCCTTCTAGTTATACAAAGGAAACAAATACATACACTCTATTTCATCATTCCTTCATTTTCTTCAAGCAACTTACAGATAGCACAGAGAGGAACTCAGTTCTGTCCTTAGGACTTTGTTTCTTACGAAATTCATTGGATATACACAGGCTCTCCTCAAATAATAAGCAGGCAGCAGTATAAAGTTTACTTTTTAAAAGCCAGTACCTAGAAATCTGAAGCACGTTTTCTCTTCGGGATGATTTACTAAGGAATATACTGAACTCAATTATTGACACAAGCCAAAACAGTGTCAATTTATTGGGGAACTCACAAATTTCAGCAGGAAATTTTAAATCTGATTTTTATCCCAGCTTGTTTTCTTTTTTATTGAGCTAACATAGATCCTTTGACAGTGCATGAAGTACGAATATCTTAAATGCACAGCTGGGTTTTTGTGTGTATATACACCTGTAAAATGATTGTGTGAATAAAGATAGCAAACTTTTATTTCACCTCAGAAAAGTCCATTTTGCCTCTTTCCAGTCATTCCTACCCCAGTCCATAAAAAATAACCATGATTTGAGCATCTATTTCCAAATATTACCTGTGTCTGCTTATGAGCATCACATCAATGGAATTAAAGATCATGTAGTATACTAAGTTTGAGTTCTTTTCGAGAACATTTCTTAAATGTCCCCACAAGGTGCACTTAATCCCTTTACTTGTTGGTGCACAGTAAGATCATTTCCAGTGTGGGGCTATTATTGATAAAGCCTATAGGAATATTTAATTATCTTGAAGAACAATTGCTAGGTCATAGGAATGCTCTGGGTTAACTTTTAGTACAAACTTATAAAAGCTTTTCAAAGTGACACTGGCAATTTTCATTAGCACTAGCAAAATATGAATGTTCCATTTCTTTTTATTCTTCCTAAAACTTCATGTTGTCAGTTAGTCAATAGATTGACCACTGAGTATATTGTGTTATTTAGTTATAGTTTCTTTACTTTTTAAAAAAATTTTTTGTTAGTACCAGGGCTGGACTTGAACCCAGAGGTGCTTAACTACTGAGCCACATCCACAGTCCTTTTTATTTTGAGACAGTCTCCTTAATTTCTTAGGGCCTCAGCAAGTACCTCAGTTTGACTTTGAACTTGTGATCACTAAATCAGCCTCCTGAGCCACTGGGTTTATAGGCAATCACTACTGTGCCTAGCTCTCATTGTAGTGTTAACTTCCATTTCTCTTTTGAGGAATTCATATTGAAATGTATTTATATGAATATTGGCCTTTGGGACAGCCTCCTCCTTCTTAATTTGAAGGAGTATTTTCTATAACCTGGGATTGAGTCTGTTGTAATGTCTAGTCTTTTAAGAAGGATAATATTATTTCCACTTCGGTGAAGGTGCAAATGAGGTCCTGAGAGGTAAAACAATTTACCAAACATCACACACTTTAATAAATGACAGAAGGGATTCACTCTCATTTGAAAGTCTGTAATCTGCAGAGAATCCCACACTGAAATGCACATAAAATAAGATATAATCAGAAAATGTCATACTATCTGGGATAAGTGACACATCAGACTCCTTGCTGTATAGGATAAAGGCGTAAGATTTCCTTATTTCCCCAGTCCTCCTTCCTGAGTGACAGTGGACTGTTATAAGCAACTTTAGAGAGGAGCAAAGTATCTGGAAAAAATGAGAGTGGCAAAGGCCAAGGCCATTAATGTTGTTCAGTAATACAGAGGGTCTTGCTAATTCAGGAGGAAAACAAATGTTTGATAAAAAGGTGAAACTATTATTTGTTATAAAGATGAAATTATCTATAATAATAGAAATTAAGAAAAAAGTGAATCCTTCGAAGAAAAGTATTAAAAGTCCCTAAAGCTAGTGTAATTCATCACAGACTATTAGGAAAGCATAAACGATAACAGACTTACCAAACAAAAAAGGATGAAAAAAATATTGACTTTCTAAAACTATGTCCAAGGAATACTAGTTTTAGTGGATTTTTTTATGGTGGCAGTAAAATAAATAAGGTAAATTACAAAAATTAAAATGCATTAAATTAAATGCATTAAAATGCATTTTTGGCATATTCATCTTTATAGAATGTTGTTAAATTGTGTAATAGAAGATTTCTATGCTTATTTGACAAGGGGAGACTTTTCCAACTATTACCCATTAACAACTTGTAAATTCTATGGAAAATAACTTCCCTTCTTCCCTTTCATCACTCATTTTTCTTCTTTCATGATCTAAAGTGAAAACCTACAGGATGGATGGATATATATATATATAAATTCAGACACACACAAACACACACACAATAATCTATCCAGAAACATGTGACATGTACTGAAATAAATTAAAATGCTTTTATAATTCTGATCCTTCAGTTCTTTCAAATCCTCATCCCAATAGAAAGGGAAAAATTATAGTAACATGCTTCAGATACTAGTTTAGGAAAAATAAATGTCCAGAATTCCTACCTTGTATGTAGTTACTGGGATGAAAAACTATGTTATGATCTTAAACACAAAGAATTCCGTAGCGTTCTCCTGATGGAAAATATACCATCATTAATCCTACCAACGTTCACATGTCTGAATAGCAGAGAATTAAAACCATCACAACTATAGTAGACCTCTCATATTCTCCCATCATCAATACTCAGTGCAAGTTTGTATTGGTCCGTTACATACATAGCAATGGGCTCATCCACTGTCACTTGATCGGGTAGTTCACTTTGTGTGGTTAGAAATTTCATGAAGCTCAATATATCAATAGTTATCTTTTTTGTTCTTTTAAAAAGATAGAGGGATAGCAAGAGAGAGAGGAAAGATAGAATCAATTTTTTTTAAGGAGAGGACAGTGAGTGAGAGAGAGAGAGAGATACACGCACACGCACACAATCAGTTTTTATTGAGTTTTTCACATGGTTGTCATTGCTCCAACACTCAGTTGTGGACGTGGTTGCTGGGGTTTGAACCCATGTACTTGCACATGCTGGGCAAGCACCGTAACCACTGAGCCACTGCTCCAGCCCAGACAGAATCAATTTTGTTTTAGTTTTTCATGTTCCTTTCACTGGTGTACTTGCACATGCTGGGAAAGCACCGTAAGGCCTCCAGCCCTGAATAGTTATCTTCACATAAATACAAACGGTCAATTATGTACTTTCATACCATTAAAGAAGTACACTGCAACTATGAAAAAGGTCATAAAGACAATATAAATCTAATTTTTTTCTAAATATTTTTCCCGAGAAAATGCTTAGAAATGTCTGCACAAATTCTTACATAACAATGTCATTGGTAGAATTACTGATTATGTATAATATTAATGTACATATAATATATATAAAATCCATACATATGGCAGAATTATGTATAAGATTAATGTACATACAATATATATAAATCCATATATACACTTACACACAAATATATACATAGCTAAATAGTTGGACTAGTACATGAAAGAACTTAATTTTAATAAGAACAATTTAAATGAACACAAAAAAATTTAATGCCTTAGAAATAATTCAAATTTAATGAATATGAAGAAGTTTTAATGCCTTAGAAATAAATCAAATATGTTAAATTAATAAAATCAATAGTAAATAGGAAATCCATATCTATTATATATATATATGTGTTTGTGTGTGTGCATGTGTATAACACATGTGCGTACATATCCAAATTTAAAATATTTGTGTATATACATTCACACATACATACATACATTCATTTTCAGTGGTTATATATAATTGAATAATACATTTCTTTATATCTTGTTATTTGACAACATTTTCTTACTGTATTCTAAAGTTTATTGATTTTTGTATTATGTTTCATATAATGCCTGAAATATAATTCTCAGTCAAAAGTGGATATAGGACTCTAATAAACTCTATATATTTATACCTTAGGACATTATGGGCATATGTATTTCTGAATGTGGGATAACCACAAATATTTTCTAAGTGCAGGGTTGCATGATTTTTATGGTCATACTTTAAGAACATGTATGATTACTTAAATCACAGGGAAAGGTATGTATCAGAATTTATGTTGGACAGATATATGTTAATAAATTAGAAAGTAACCTAAAGTTACAAAGAAACTTTAAAAAACAATAGACAAATAATTCAAATGGAGACTAAACATGTTGAGAATACAGTATACAAGAGTAGAGCTAAATTAATAATCAAGAATACATTGCTTATTGCAATTAATTTTGTCTATAAATATTTTTAAATGATTTGAGGTGGAAGTATACAATTAACAAAAACTTTCCAGAACTTTACAAAAGCACTGATATTCTTTTATAACTACCGCAATAAAATTATCAAGGAAATAGTCTTAAATTTCAAGGAAAAAGGAGTATTTTTGTATGTCTACAAGAGAACAAAAGTAAAATGTTAAGAAGCCAAAGCATCATTGTTTCAAAGTTTTCTTTTCCAACAGGAAACATCAGAAGGTAATAGAGGGATAACTTCAAAGTCTTATAAAAAATATGATTCAAGAACTCTGCTTTACCCATGAAAGTTGTCATTCATACCTGAAGATGAGAGAAATATAGAGTCAACCTTTGAACTTTCATAAAATTTACCAAGATAGCACTTCTTTTAAACTGAGAAAATAAGGGACCCTCTGCACAAAGATGCTGATGACTATACACAAAACCAGGGGAAAAAATTTTATTAAAAGTAACAGATACGCAATTGTTAACATGAAATACAGGTATTAATAGCCATATCCATAAATCTATTTAAAGTTAACAGCACTGAGAATCAGAAAAATGTTTGTAAGCATTTCAGCTGCAGGGAGGGTAGCAAAGCATGCCAAAGATGGAGAAAGGAAGAAAGAGAAACTACAACAGTGGTGCAGAGTTCCTTGTGAGCTAATTATGATTCTGAAGCCAGAGTCTAATAGATTAAAATCCTTTGTTGAACAACTTAAGTGCAACAAAAATTATAATTTAATGGTGTCATTTAACCCAGAAATTAAAGGATACGTCAATGTAGCAATGTTAATGTGTCAGTTGGTTAAACAATTAAATTATTGATCATTAAAAAATTAAAGGGAAATTTTTACTTCTTTTCTAATAAAACACTTGCAAGGAATTGAATAATCCCTTTTGAAACAACCATATCAGTCAAAATCAGCATTATAATCAACGGCAAAACAAGGCAGCAAACTCCCAATTCAGAAATAAACAAAGCTGTCTATTGCTGACTCTGTTGTACCATATCATAGAGGCCTTTGCCTGTTGAAGAGGAACACTGAACATTTGTTAGGTTGCTGAATATTATTATTTATAGATAGCACTGTATGAACTGGAAGGAACAATATAACTTGCCACCAATAATAAAAATGGAAACCAAAAGTGAATCTCAGTAAAAGAGGAAGAATCACAACATTCATGTAATTCAACAAAGACCGCTAGGAAAGCACAAATGATATCAAAAGCTTATCACATCAGCATATGTGTAAGTTGGCAAAATCTCAGCTGCCCTTCACACTAGCAACAAAAGATGTCTTACAGATAACCACGCTCTCTTTGTTAATAAAATTATATTCATCTGTAGAAGATGAAAATAAATGGATATGTAATGATCTTGGATAACCTGATTAATGCCATATCACTACAGAAAGTATAAAGGTTTAATACAATTTCAAATACTAAGGATCTCATAGGGTCTAAGCATTATGAACTGACTGTTGTGTATTTCCTAGTGTAAATACATATGAATGTAATAAAAGTCAATTTCAAATTCAATCAAAATGTATCTTTTGGAATTTTGATTCCTGATTGAAAAATATATGAGGAGGGTCTGGAGCAGTAGCTCAGCAGTTAGTTGCACCACAAACACAATTATGTGTCAGAGAAACAAAGGTCAGATGAAAAAATAAATCAAATTGATTCTCTCTCTTTAGAAAAATAAGAAATATATGAAGAAACAGTGAATGGGATTACTGAAAATAACAATATTTGTTATACTGTGGTTGCTATTACTAACATGATACCTCCTGCTCAAGATTTGTTGAATGAGGGACATTTCCCTTATAACATTTTTTTTATCCCCCAACAATCAGAAAATGAAAGTACTATCATTACTACATCCCTCCCACCTATTTTTTTAATTAGGTGAGAAAAAGAATTTCAGGAAGCTTAATACCTTGACTAAAATTATACAAGGAAAATAATGGAGTCATGATGTGTAAAAAGGCAGACTTGCCTGATACTCTATCAACTATTTGAAAAAGAATAATAAATCCATCAGAAAATAACTCTGGCAATATGGGTCTGGTACTAAAGTAGGAAATCAGATATGTAAGAGAATGTGACTTCAAACATCTGAAAACTACACATACAACTTTTAGAATGGTACAGTAAGCTTCCCAAAAGAAAGGAAGAACTATTCCTAAGATGATATACTGGCAGCTGGATAGCAATTTAGGGAAATGGAGAAACAAATGCACAAACTCACATAATGATTTAAAGTAATGCTTAGGTTGAACTCCAAAACTTAGCACCCAGCAGTTAAGAGAGATGTGTGTCTTGCATATTCTGCAAATGCTCAGTGCTCTAGAAACTATGATGGCAACCACCATGATAGAAAATACTAGAGTTCCCCTGGGACCTCATGGATGGTGGCACTACTGTACCCTGGAAAGTTCATCTTTTGCCCCATCCTCTCTGGCTGTCAACTAAACTTTACCCTCTGTTATCATTCAGAACACATGGGGAATTTCTCTGATGTCTGCCATGCCCAAGCACATTGAGGAAGACCAACTGAAGGCTCTATTCTATTGCAAAATATGAACAGATTAGAGCAAAAACCACACACAATTTCACTTTAATTAAAAACTTGGCTCTACTCTCAGTAATTGTGGGATATCGCATACAACATCTGCAAAAAAGGGACAACTTTGCCAGTTAACTGCATTGTTTCAAGAATTAGTAACAATTTGCATCAAACATCTGCCTAATTCCTGGAAGAGCACTTAAGTTGTTTTCTTATTTTTTATTATAAATATGATGGTAATCAAAATTATTATTACTGGAAAGACTAAGAAACTTCTCCACAACAGTTCCCACCCATGCTCAGCACCGTTTCCATATCAACAAAACTCCAAAGAAATCACAGGCTTTAATACAACAGATATCATTTCATTTGAAACAGAGGAAAACACATTTTATTCTCCACACAAAACCTGAAATAAAAATAGACATATAGGTGTTTGTGTATAGTGTATTAGTCGTGAGAAAAATGACCTATAATACATTTATAAAACATGACATAGGAATGAAAGAAGATATGCATAAATGGAGAACTTCATTAAAATTGAAAGCATTAAATCTGTGTTGAAGATAATATATTAAAATTGTCATTCCTATTTATGGCAGGAATAACTATCTGCATATGTTTTTAAAAACTATAGATAATGCATAAAAGACAAAAATGATATTGTCCTTTGATATACAATTTTCATGTTAGAATCTTATTTTTATAGTAATAAATGTAAATGTAATGAAAAGATGATAAGTTTGAAGATACCCTTTGCAGCAATATCAGTGAGAGTAAAAAAAGCTAATAATTCAACTTTAGGGGCTGAATATATAATAAATTACTATAAATCACTGGAAATGTACTTTGTTATAGATTTTAAAATATACTTCTGTGTGGGAGAGAAAATTTTCCATGATTCTTTTTTGAAAAAGAATCTGACAAAGTACTGTGTGTGGTACAGTTGCAATTCTAATACACTACATCTCTGTATGAAAGGCAGTGTGTAAAAACATAAATTAACCCTTCCTTTTGTTAAAATAATGGAGCTTTGACTGTCATAATTTATGATAGTTTTCGTTATTCTATCAAATATTTTTTAAAAATCTGTTTCTTAAAATCATGTATTATGACATATTATCATAGATCATATCTATTCAAAATAACTGTGATTTGCTTTCTATAGAGTTCTTGTTTGAGGAAGTTGAAAAAACTAATGCAGAGGTCCCTTCATTGCAAGCATATAGAAATGATGGACAAAAGTAACAGCTGTCAAACATGCATAACTAAGTGTAGGTCATAAAGAGAAATTCCAGTTGCCAGAAACAAGCAAATCGAATACAAGACCAATTGTGTGTGTCATTCTGTGCTCTGGTGGAGGTGAGGACAAAGAAGTGAAACCAAGGACTGGGTCTTCCTCATTGATTACATAGGGACTGAATGAGGTCCTAGCCCCATACATCCTGGGGGTTGAAACAAACCTCTACCTAAAATCATACTTTTATTTAACTGAATGAGAAAATCCTGTTCACTGGCTCAGTGAGACCATAAACAAGCAGACTTTTTTACCTGAGCTTTAGGAGGGAAAAAGAAGATGTCAGTATAAAAATTGGTTACTGGTTTTCTTGGTTACTGTTATTGTGATTTGGAAATCAGCATGCCAAGAACTGAAAATAAAACTTGATTGTGAGCTGGCAATTCTCCTAGGATACCTGGTAGAAGCACACACAAATACATACTGGAGGGATTTTCTACAAAAGGCCACACAATTTGCAAAGGGAAACAAACAAACCTCCTGACAACAAAATCTCAATAAAAAATAAGAAAAAGAACTATTCAAGTGAATCTCAGTAGCTACACAGAAAATAGGAGACTATCATCCTAACACAGATAATAACAAAATAGTCTAAAAAGGAACTGTAAATCATACATCTAATGATTAAAAGAAAAAATGTTATAAGGCCAGATGATAAGAACTTTGCAACATGGAACACAGTAACCAAAATAAAAAATGCATGATATCTGAAGGAAGAAATTATGGATTTAGAGAAAGAGCTGTTGGAGTCACCTAGAAATTAAGGGTTGTGTCAGCAAGGAAGATGAACAGAAGTAAAAAGCTATCTAACAATTTATACAGAAAATAGAACAAGGATAAAAACTGAAAAACATTAATTATTTGAAGAGATAACTGTTGACAATTAGTGGACTAATGAAAGATGTGAAATCTCAAATCAAGCACTTAGAGCAATTTCCAGGTAGGACCACATCTTGTCTTATCCTGGTGAAAAGGCAGATTACCAAAAGTAGGTATTAAAAGTAGCCAGAGAGAAAAGGCTTACTATAATAAAATGTTTGAAAGTACGCCTGTCTTCACAATCACAAATTAGAAGTGAGTGTGTTTGTATATGCATACATATATAAATAATGCTTCATGACACAAAGGAATTATCTCTGGAATGAAAAATTGGTTCACCATTATCCTATGAATACATTTAGTTCCTCAAGTAATATGTTAAAGAAGAAAAGCCCTATTATCTTGCCAATTGACATAGAAAATCCATTTGACAAAAAGTCAATATCTATTTTTGGAACAGAGTATAAAGGAATACATTAGAAGGGAACTACTCTAATTTAGTAAACACATCCACCAAAAATAATAGCAAATTGTAAATATCATACTTAATGGTGCAATTAAAAATGATCCCTTTTAAAGATAGAGAAATGTTAACAATGAAAAAGGGAGAAGCCACCCATATATAACATGTCCTGTACATAAAAAACCTAAACAATTTTCATTCCGAACAAACATTCAAATTCCTTAAGCAAGTTTACATTCCTGTACATCTGCAACAAAATACCAGAAACCGTTTCAAAATACAGTATTTAGAAAGGCAAGCAATTTAACAATTTATAAACATGATATAGGAATGAAAGAAGATATGCATAAATGGAGAACTTCATTAAAATTTTCTATGAAAAGATCATTAAAGATGGTAGGAAATTTGACTATGGATGCAATGAAATTTCAGTCAAAATCCTGAAGGGATTATTATGAAACATGAAAAGCTTCCATTACATTTTAGGGAACAATGAAGATTCAAAATGACCATATAAGAATAAAAAGGTGTGAACTCACCTGTGGAATATTAAAATCTATCATATAGTTGTAATAAGTAAAATGATCACAATAAATTTATTGTTACCAAAGTAATTATGATTCAAAATAAATTCTAAAATCTCATCCAGTTTTCAAAAGCAAATAAGTATAACAAAATGCATGAAATTATGTTTTAATGCATATTTACATATATGCCATAAAATACAATAATTTCCTGGAAGATGACATATGCCAACTTCCTGATATAGTGAGCTCTGAGAAAAAAGAGAAGAGGAAACAATGAGGTAGACCAGGAGTTTTGCAGCGGGTACTTTTCTGAGCATTTCAGGATGCTTACTAGCATCCCCAAGTCTTGTCATTAGAGGACATTAGCCTCCTCCCAGTCCTGACAATCAAACTTTTTCTAGAAACTATCAAGTGTCCCCTGAGGAAACAAACTGTCAGCGCTTGAGAACACTGGAGTAGAGTTAGTCTTTGGTATCATCAGTTCTCAGCAAGATAAGTGAGGGGCTTGGCGCAGCAGCAGAGGTCTGTAATCTCAGCAACTCAGGAGGCTGAGGCAGTAGGATTGCAAGTTCAAAGCCAGCCTCAGCAACTTAACAAGGCCCTAAGCAACTTAGCAAGTCAGTGTCTCAAAATAAAAAATAAAAAGAGCTGGGGATGTGGCTCAGTGGTTAAGCACCCCAGGGTTTACTCCTGGGTACCATAAAAAAAAAAGAAGAAGAAAAAAAAAACATAACAGAGGGGAAAGGAACATAAGAGAGATCTGAGAACTGTAAAATAACATCTGATATATTGAGATTGGAGGGGCACAGGTGTCAGACACAATATTTTTTCTGTTTCTTTGTTTGGGATTTTAGATATTTAAAAAAGTATCATCAGATTCCACAGCACTATGGTTTATTTGTTAAAAGAGTGTTTGCTCTAGTGTAGGACAGCCCTGGTTTAGAAACTGAGTTTTATAGGATTGTGTGCCATTTTTTTTCTTTTATTTTCTCCAAACCTTACTTCCCAAATCTGGTACTGTTATGAATATTATACAAAGTAACTCAGATGAAAGTCCTAGTATGGTGAGCACTCCATAGACGTTGCTCAAAAATGAAGTTCTACAATTTTAAACATTATTTTATTCATAAAGTTATTATGGAAGTATTAATGATGTGAATGAAATTTTCATCTTTATATTTATGGGGATAACTACAAAATGTTTTGATTTTACATTGAAGATATATTTGAAAGTATTTTATGTAGTCAATTTGAGGTTTAAAATGAAAACATAAAGTGTGATTTATTCCTAGAAAACAATAATTTGGTTGGAAAAATATGCACAAAAACTGCAGACAAAATACCACCAGAGGAAAAATGTAGAAGAAGTCAGGAGGCCAGGCACATTCAATGAATGATCATTACTATGATTCTTTTTGATTTATGCCTCATGTCAAAAAAGATACACTTAACTTTAATAAACAAACCGTGTTTAGTTTATCAAATGTCACAAAATGAGAAAATTCTTGCCACATCCTAGTAAATGAAAAATATTTGACATATAATTATAGGAGTCATAAGATAGCTTTCCTCAGAATAAAATCAACTCGTTTCCCCAAGTCTTTAGTTAGAAGGGATTAGAATAAATTTAGAACAAAGAAAGTGTGAAAAGGATGGTTGGTTTTAGCACTTCATACATAATGAACTTGTTTTCAACAGTTCCTAAGTTATTGATACTGCAATTTATTCTGTACAATTCAGGACAATGACATGTTAGAATTAAGTATCTGTGCTATTCAATTTTTAAGATTTACACTATAGGGTGGAATAACTGGGTTTTCAATTGTGATAATTCACCTCCTGTAACAGTGGTGCACAATCCTTGACCTTCTTTAATGTGTGAGCTCTGGTATACCCATTTTTGAGGCAGGCTGGTGTTCTTGGGGACTCCAGTGGTGTGTAGCAAGGTCAGTGAAATATCACCTTACAATCTACTGTTGTCGTGGGGTGACACTGCTGAGCAGGAGCTTCTGGACATTGTTAGAAAGTTTGGGCTAACTCTGCTATGTAGATAACAACCTTCTTTTGAACACTCCCTGGTTCCTGGATGAGCACATGATGTTCGAACCAAATTTCCTTTTTTCTTTGACTACATAGCTAAAATTCTCTTAAACACATAGTGAATACTTATTATACTCTGGAAAAAGAACTTGAAAACATACCTGATGTATTAAACTGAATCTTTTTTTACCTATTAAGAAAGTAATCATTATCATAATAATGACTCAACTATTTAAAATAATTTCAAAGGTGACACACGTAGAAAAATTTGTAAATAATATATTAAACAGCACTTGCAAAAAATTAAATATAAGTAAAGCAAGAGACAACACTATAAATGAATTGAGTGCTTAGTTTAATACATTAAAATAATTTCAATGTATAAGACCATAAGAAATTTAAATTGTTATATCATATTATAATACTCAAAATTCATTCACATACTTCAACTTGACCCACACAGAAAAGTACCATGCTTTGTGTTCTATTTCAATATAGCTGCATTAAATTCAAACAGCTTTGTGTGATTTTGTGAGATAAGGAAATAAAAAGTTATAACCAGAACACAGAATGCCTAGCATGATAATGGAGGTATATATGATAACAAGAAAATTCCAATTTGAAACTAGAAACATGTCTCGCATATCAGAGAACAGATATGCATTCCCTCAAATTTGTGAAATTGACAAATGAAATTATCTGTGTTTGTGGAGCTACTAGCTATCAGCACATTTTTCATCTAGAAATAGCTTGATGTTATTAATTCAAAAAACTAAAAACTAAGGAAGAGATTATCTAAAAATGTCATATTCCAAGTAAAGAAACAGAGAAATAAAATCATATTTGTATGTGTGGACATATGTCTTTGTGTGCACGTGTTTGTATGTCACTGTAAACATGTACACTAAATTTATTCACTTCGTAAGCAAAATGTTATATATTAATATCTACTGATTTTGAGTAGTAGCACTCCTGATTAATATTTTATCTTTCATGAATTCACTATTTTCCATATCCTAACACTTCTTGCAAATAGAAACACATCAATACATTTTTGAAAACGTAAGTAGTCCATGACTCTGATATTTGAAATTTCAAAAGGTATTCATGGATACTAAATATGCTTATAAGTTATAAAAAGGGATCATGTAAATTATGGTCCATTATTTCAACAAAGTAGAAATTGTTATGGTTTAGATATGAGGTGTCCTTCAAAAGCTCATGAGTGAGACAATGCAAGAAAATCTAGAGGTGAAATGATTAAATTATGTGAACCTTAAACTAATCATGCATTAATCCACTTGAATGAATTAACTGGGTGGCTGTGGGCCAGTAGGATGTGACTACAGGAGGTAGTTCAATGATTAACATAGATTTGGGGTTTATATTTTGTCCCTGGTGAGCAGAACTCTCTCTACTTGATCCTGAGCTACTTTCCTTAGCCTTGCCGTTTCACCATAATGTTCTGCCTTATTTTAGACACAAAGTAATGGAGTCAGCCATCTATATGGACTGAATTCTCTGAAACTGTGAGCAACAAATAAAGTTTTCCTTCTCTAAAATTGTTCTTGTCAGGTTTTATGATCACAGTGTATACAAAGCTGAGTAAAATAGAAGTCAAATCACTTGATGCTCTAAATGTCAAAAATGTGTTGTTAAATATTTCTTGTATTAAAGTCCCCCTGAAGGAGAAGTTTTAAAAATCAGATTTCAGTCAGAAAACCACTTAAAAATCATAGATTATTAACCTAATCAAAACATACAAATCAATCGTAATCTATTTGAACTCCAGTAAACATGATCTTGCTCACAAATAAAATGGCAAGAAGTCCTTCCTTTACTTACAGATAGTTTTGTGTTGTATAATAAAACATAAGGTTCTAAATTTACCTTGCCACTTGCTGTGTGATCTTGAGCACATAATCCAAATGCCATGATCCACAGCATGGACATCTGTACAGTGGACATAACACCCATAATTGTGAGCACTTTGCACCTCCCAATGGAAGCCATTCAGAACACCCCTTTCATTGAATTGCTGCCTACAAAAAATATGCTTCCACTGCACTCTGACCACTAGAAAGATGAGACAGTTGAAGAACAGACAATTAAACTATACAAAATATCAGTAAACTAAATTAGTAATTCAGTTTGTCGGAAATGTATTCCAACTTTGAGAAATGCTAAATTTTCTAATTCACAATTTTGTTTTCATTTTTACTGTGCCTATATTTAATTTCCAAGTTTCTATACAATTCAAATATACATTCACATACACAAGGTCAGGAACATTTCAGAAATAAATTGTACTGTCCACAGAGCTGAATATTTCCTTTAAGCTAAATGAAATGGAAAAAGTAAGAAAATTTGGGAAAAATTGCTATATATTTTCCAGTTAGATCCTAAAATGAAATTCTTAATATAATGTATAATCTTTTTGTATTTCTAAACATTATATTTTAAATTTTTAAGAAAAAAATGCATATATTATAAAGAGCTTTTAAAAGGTTTTTCATTTAAAATCATGAAGACTTTTCAAACATTAAATGGTCTTCATTAAAGTCACAATCAAATCAGAAATGAACCTTCCTGGTAATGATTTTTCAGATAGGATTTAAGTAGTCTAAGAAAATTGAATAACTCAGAATACTGAGAAATTCTGGCTTAGACTTTTCAGACTTTCAATCTCATCCAGTCATGTGATATTCCAAACTAATCCAAGGCATTGACATTGAGGGTGGAACAACTAAAGTTGGGACTACATGTCTATCATGAGCCCAGCATTTACTAACTTTCAGATTTCAGAATTTTAAATCACGAGCTCCAAGAAGGATGGAAACAAAGGGAGATGCTTGTAATAAAATACTCTTTGAAGGACACTGGAATAGTGGGGTGGGGATGAAAGGAACCCAAAGGAAAACCCAAAACTTAATTTGTATACCAACTAAGTGTCCTCAACTTTCCATCACAATTTTCAAGAATGACATGCAGATATAATATATTTAGAACAATGTTGATAACAATAATGCACTGGACTTCTTAAAATGCTAAAGAAAGGATTTTGAAATTTTTCACCATAAATGATATTTGGGGAAATAGATACGTGTAACCTGATTTGGATATTATATAATGTGTATGCATCGATTGAAATATAACATTATTTCATTGATATGTAAACTTTTGTTTTATATATTTTTACAAGATCTATTTCTGCTATATGTAGTTTATAATTAAAACAAATTTTAAAATTTTGGGCAGTTCCCCAGGAATCAACTTACAACTTTACTAATCAAGATCAAATTGTGTTAGGGAAAAGCAAGGAAAATTTTCATGGATTTTGCATATTTTTCAACCTGCACTTCGTTTGGAAGGAATGTTCAAGAAAATTCATAATCTTAAGTTTATTTTTGTTTCTGAGGAGCTAAGTTTTTCACTTCCTACTAAAAAGGGACAAGTCTGAGGTAAGACTTGGCAGGAAGACAGATCCAAATGACAATTTTCAACCTGATGAAAGTGGATTCTAAAAAGTCACTAATTCATATCAATGGTTTTATGCCCTATTATGCTGGAGGCAGAGTTTAAAAACATGAGATAAAATTCAGTTCTTCCTCCTCATGACAAATTCCCTTTACCCAGCTGATGAGCCACTTTAGGTGCACTGGTTTGACCCAGTACACAAGTTTCAAAAATCGACACAAATAATCTAATTTCTTCCATTGCCCCATCCATTACATATCCTATCAAGTATCTGAGAACATGATCAGAGAAGAGATACCATCAAATTGCCCCTATACAGCTGGAATTACAGGGGGAATGAAAAAAGACTTCATGTGCACGACAGGATGAATTAATGAATGTTATACTATTTTGGTCAGCTAATCATAGAACACGTTCAAAGTATTTTCTGTTTTGTTTTCTTTTTCTTTTTTCTTTTCTTTTTAAAGAGAGAAGGACAGTTAGAGAGAGAGAGAGAAGAAAGAATCACTTTTAGTCAGTCTTGCATGCGGCTTTCACTGCTCCAGCATTTCATTGTGTATATGGTAATGGGGTTTGAACTTCCAACCTCACACAAGCTAGGCAAGCATGATACTGCTGAGGCATCACTACAGCCCATGTTCAAAGATTAATAGAAAAAAAATAGAAAGAAATTTTTATAAGCTTGTGATGCCAATAAGGCATGAAAAAGAAACATTGCATGTACAAGACGGTGAGAGGAGATGGAAAAATATTCCCTCAAAGCAAAGAAATTATTTTTAAAAATAAAAGTTAATATACTCCAGGGATTTTTTTTTGAAATGTGGACTCTAAGGAAACAAAGATAAAAATATGTAACTAGAAAGGAATAGATATAAAGCTAATAGATTTAAGAAAATAATGAGACTATTGAGACTATAGAAGTTATCAAATCCAAAAACATTAAATTGCAGACTATGTTTTGATGAGCAAAGAAATGACAGAGCAGATTGAGGAGGCAAGAGTGAATTAATAGGAAAAGGGAAAAGTAAATACAAAATTATTTCAAGGACTATGGAAAGTACAAAATTAACTTCAAATTGTGGGTAATCATTAATTACTGTGTTCATTTGAAATAATCACTTATGTTAAACAAGCAATATTTAAGTTGTAATGATGAATGCTAAATTTTAATAACAATAAAAAATTTCTAGTTCTGGAGATAAGATTTAAAGATACAAAGTCTCATCCTAAATTCCAGAAAACTTTAATGAGATGTTTAATAAGGTAAGGTTGTAATACTACCAACAAATCAAATATTTAGGAATGAGTCTTGCAAATGAGACACAATACAATCATGTTAATTACAAAATAGGGGGAAATAGCATTCAGTATTTGCACAGCTTAATTTAAATATAAGTAAAAAACATCTTATTATCAGTGTTATGGTTTAGAGATGAGATATCTCCCAAAAGCTCATGTGTGAGATAATGAAAGAAAATTTAGAGATGAAGTGATTGGATCCAACAGTTATAACCAGATCAGTGTATTGATCCGCTGATAGGAATTAACTTAGCTATAACTATAGGCAGGTAGAGTATGGATGGAGGAAGTAGGTACCTGGCAGGCCTTTGGGGTTTATATGTTGTCTTTCTCTGGTAGAGCTCTCTCTCTTTCTTGGAGCCAAGTACCTAGCTGGTTTTTTCTGATGTGATGCTCTCCCTCCACTCGACCTTAAGGAATGGAGTCATCTGACTATGGACTAAAACCTCTGAGACCATGAGCCTCCAAAATAAAAATCTCCTCCTCTAAAATTTTTCTTGTTAGGTCTTTTGGTTGTAATGGGGATAAAGCTAACTAAAACATTCAGACATTAATATTCTTGATAAAAATGCTGAAACTCTTACTTGATATACTCTAGTAAAACTGAAACTTGTTCTAGGAAGCATTTCAATTACTCAAATGACTGTAAATTAAGCCAATTATAATATGCCAGCAGGTTCTGTCCTAGACCACATCATTTAGGACATTTTTTTCCTTTGAATAATTTTTCTTTGATCTAGATAATCTCCAAAAATCTATCTTATGAAGAGAGAGAAGGGGATGCTCTGAAATATTTATGGGTGAAAGGATATGATATCAGTAATTTGTTCCATAACTAATCGACTGGTAGGACAGGATTATTGCATAGATAGTACAAGAATGTTCATAAGTCAATAAATGTGCCAAGTATTTTAGGTTTATCTATTATGCTCTGGAGCAAGTTTGAAGCTTCAAATAAAAAATTAAACAAAACAAAACCAATACTTTTACTGGTTTTTCATGGGGAAATAGTATTATTCAAACTTTAGCCAATCTGCTCACATTGAATGAAAGGAAAGTTCATAGATAAGACAGACTCAGGGAATACATCATCCATTTATCTGTCCTAAAAGACATAACTGAGCAATATGAAATGAACCACCAAGGACACACAGCTATGCTTCAAGTAGAGAAGGATGTGACTGTTTTATCAATTATCCCTATTAATTAGCCCAGAGACTGACACATGGGGAAGAATTTTAAACATATGTATTGAATAAATGAATAGATGATTGACTATTTAGAGAAGTTATGACAACCACAAAACATTGTAGATACTCTACTATTTTTATATTTTAAAATATCTTAAAGGTATAGTATACTACAGTGCATACATCTTTTAATTATATTACATTTGGATAGAAATCTCAGAGCATGAAGACAAAACCTAAAACACAAAAACAATAAACTGAAAATAGGGTAAGAAAGATAACTGTATTTTGTTGTTTCATCATTTGCAAGAGGTAGAGCAATACCAACAGATTGTTAGGTTTTGAAGTCTAGCAATTTAAAATAAGTTTAATTATGATAGCTATCAGAGTCAAAATCAAAAGACTTTATCCTTTCCAGATTTCCAGAATGAAACAAAAAAGAAATGGAAAAAATTATAAAAAAAAAAGCATAAAAGTAAAATGAAGATTCCCTCCAATATGTAAGAATATTTTGAATGAATAAAAAAAAGAAATTAGGAAAAATGTAACTGTTATAACAATAAATGTAAAATAAACACAAAAGAAATAATAACACAATCTGACAATCTGGAATATAATCACTTGAGTTGATTAAAAAAAAAGCAACCTCAAGGGGCATAGTAAAAAAACCTTTCAAAAATTCAGAATTTAATTGAGTACCACACAAATAAAAAGGGAGAAAAATGATTTCATAATAACAAAGCAAATAATAAGCTTAAAAATTTAAAACTTAAATGTGCCCAAGATACTTCATAAAAATTAAAGCTTTAACTGTCAGACTGTTACGTGCCAAATAACAAACTAAAATAATACATTTAAAATGATATAAATGGTAAAAATTTGGCATAAATATTGAAGTAACTAGGCTAAAAAACTACAGGGATCAAATATCACATTTCCCATATGAAGAATCTGATTGATCTATCTAATTAAGATTCATCTTCTAAGTATGTATGTAAGTATACATCTTACAAGTACAATATGAAACTTTTCAATCGTACATGATTACTACCCAAACTTCTAAGAAACCCTTGATAACTTTCCATAGTAGAAAAAAAATGCATGTTATATTTACAATGCTTCAAACTAAAAATTAAAAGCAAAGTACAAGGAAATCAAAACTTGGAATGCTTGTCTCATTCCTTTATAAAATAAAATTTATAAAGTCAAAACTACAAACTCAAAAAATAAAGGCATAATGTTAATGATGTTTATATTCTTATTTGCATAGAATGATGCTATGGTTTGGATGTGAGGGTGTCCTCCAAAGGCTGAATATGTAAAACAATACAAAAATGCTGAGAGGTGAAATGATTAGGTTATGAGAGCCTTAACTCAATTAGTGAATTAATTACCTGATAGGGATTAACTGGGTAGTAACTGCAGGCAGGTAGGGTGTGGCTAGAGGACTCGGGTCTTTGGAGGTGTGCCTTTGGGGTACATATTTTGTATCTGGTGAGTGGAGTCTCTCTCTTCTTCCTGGTAATGCCCTGAGCTGCTTCCTGCTGCCACATTTTTCCTGTCATGATACTCAGCCTCACCTGGAGCCCTGAGGAATGGAGCTGGCCTTTTATGGACTAAGACCTCTGAAACTGTGAGCCCCCAAATAAACTTTTCCTCCTAAAATTGTACTGGTTGGGTTTTTAGTAACAGCAATGGAAAAGCTGACTACAACAAATGATATGAAGATTAAAAATCTAAAAATTATTAAAAGAGAATATTACATTAAAACTTAAACCTCTTGTAGAACATAAAACGATATGGTCAAAGTCTTACAAAAACCAGTTAATGAAAGAAACCAAAAACAAATGAAATATTATCAGCATCAACAAAGAATATTGCAACATATGACTAATATCTCTCTTTTGTTTTTATCACAGCTAAAATTTCACAGCAACATTGTCGCTCCCCCCCCCCGGTTCTGGAGTGGGGAGCGGGTGGAACGGCCTCTGGGGACCTTAGCCGTTCCCCGGGTGGCCAGCAGGACACTGGGAACCGGGCGCCGGCAGGACAGGGCTGGGGACGGGGGAAGAGGAGTCGCTCCCCACAGCGTTCCTGTGCGAGGAGCGGGCAGAACAACCTAGTGAGTCGTCGTCCTCCGAGGGGCCGAGTTAGGGCGGGGATGGGGCGAGGAGTCGCTCCACGCAGCATTCCTGTGTGAGGAACGGGTAGAATGACCCAGCAAGCCTGAGCCATCCTCAGGGGCCGAGTTAGGAAGGGTTGGGGAGCCGGGAACAAGGGGGCGAACGCCGGCGGCTGGAACACGGGACCTGCATCTTCTACCGCTGCTGATCTCTCTGACGTCTCTGTTGCTGCTGCTGCTGTGGCTTCTTCTGACTGCTTCTGTGCTCTCTTCCTTCAGGACACGGCTGCTTGCTTTCCTCTGGCTACTGCAGCTTCTTTGGCTGCTTCTTCTTTGGCTGCTTTCTCTTCTTTGGCTACTTCCTTCTTGGGCCGCTTTTTTTTACCTGACTAGCTGCTACTCTATTTATCCATTACAACAGCCAATAGGGTACAATGCAAACCACCGATTCTACAAGCCAGCTGAGCCTCATGTTCCCAACACAACATATTCACATAGTGTAGCAATCTCCTTCTTTCCATTCATCTTTAACCTCCAATCTCCCCTAGGATTGTCTCTTCTTCTTTCGTCAATCCTTGGAAATTTATCCTGCTGCAGACACAAAAGATGCTCTCTATTCCCATGTGAACAAAATCAAGGGACTATTACAGCATTATTTCATTTTTCAATACGATCTTACACAGTTGCCTCCTTTGAACTCTCAAGCACATCTCTATCTGCACACACACCTCTTTGCTAACAGTCTTGTTTTAGCTTCTTCATTCTCCACTCACTCTTTGAATTTTGGAGTTCTTCTGAACTTGGTCTGGTAGCTGCTTTAATTCGCACTCTGTACTTTGTTCTGAAGATGATTTTACATACGTATTGCTTTAGAATCCACCTATATACTGAAACACTGAAATTAATCACTGACTCAACACTCTGTTTTTGTATACCAGAGAGTTCTTTAAAACTGGAAATTGGATAATTCTAATCGACTATCTCTTGATCATCCCCAATTTTTGAAACTGTCCTTCTTTGGTAGAAATATGAGTGTTATCAACCTTCAACATTTCTTCTCCTTTGCCTTTCCCTCCTACATCCTCAGTTATATCCAAATACACAAATTAAGTCCTTTCCATCCTACTACCAAAATTCAGGACACCATCATCTGTAATACATTCTCAGGATAGTATTATAATTATTGTTCAGAGTTATCTTCCTTGAATCTTCTGGTGTTTATTTAAATTTTTGACATAGAAAGTCACCTACTGTATTTTTTTTTTTTGGTACCTAGGATTGAACTCAGAGACATTTAGGCACTGAGCCATATCCCCTGAACCTTTCTTTCTTTCTTTATTTTAATTTTGAGACAGTATCTTGATAAGTTGCTTAGAGCCTCACTGATTTGCTGAGGCTGGATTTGAACTTGAGATCCTCTTGCCTCAGCCTCCAGCATCACTGGGGATTACAGGTGTGCACCAATATGCCCGGCTCAACTACTGTATTTTGAGTGGATATGGCAAATTAAAGACATATCTTTGAATTACAAATAACTAGCACACATCTATAATAACAATCATTAAAATGCAGAGAGCAAATTGTGCAACATATATGCACAAGAAATTCAAAATATATATATATATATATATATAAAATGCTCAATCAATAATTACACTTTTTAGTAATTCATTACATATTGGTGCAATTGTACTTTATGTATTGGTATTATGTACTAACTTCAAAAAGCACTTCAATTAAATATTTATTGAGTACTTTCCATAAGCAAGAATATTTTTTAAAGTCATAACAATGTCTAAGATTAAAGAAGTTTCTGCCTTTGTGAAATTAAGTTCAACTTACAGAGACAAGCAGGAAAAAAATAAACATAACTCTTTGAACTAAAAAGAAAACAAGGGAATATCACAAAAATGTTGAATAGGGCTCTTTAAAAAGAATTCTATATTCACTAATTAGTAGAAAGAATGTATCACAATAGAAATAAACTCCCAACTTCTCAAAAATTAATTATTAACTTTTGTCACAATTTCCTAATAAGAATGCATTTTTTAGATTCTTATATTCTATTTTCAAAACATTCAGTTTTGCAAAACGAGAAAAAAATCTGAAGATTCTCCATGTTCCCAAAGGTTATTTTAAAAATCATTTGATATTCAAATTATACCATTTTTAAAGCACATCTTGCTATCTTTCCTGTCACTTTTCTCTTCATCAAATGCAAGCTATTTAACTGCCAGTTCTCCAATCATTAATGGTTTTAGCATGAATAAAAACTTATGATACTACGATTAACTTCGCTAGTATCACTTCATTAATGGTACGTTTTATTTCTTTTTTCTTGTTGTTTTTCAACCTAGTTTCATATATTGGAGGGAACTGTTGTTATATAATCATTTATACATGGATATTGACAAAGTGTGTTAAGGTCAATCCCAGTCCAGGATCTGCCCCCTTTGTCCACTCCCTATTCTCATGTCTCCTCTGCATTACCTCCATGTTATAGATATAAATAAGCATACATATGTGTATTAATTTTGAAATTTCTGAGGTTTATTGCCTGCCTGTGTATAGTTGTGCTTCTTATGGGAGTCCAGAATTCCCAGGCACACGGATAACCCACCTAATCCGTCCTTCCCCTCTCTGAATCCTTCCCTTCTCCCCCCAACCTTCATAGGTATGATTCCCCCTGCTTAAGTGAAATTTCACCTATGTTGAGATTATTATTTAAGCTTAGCTAACTTCCATCCTGCCTTAGATTTTACTCTAGATACCATATATGAGAGAAAACATTTGTCCCTAAAGTCTCTGAGCTTGGGATATTCCACTCAGCATAATTTTTTCCCATATCCATCTATTTGGCTGTAAATTCCACAATATTGTTCTAAGAGCAGAGTAGAACTCCATTGTGTGTATTTGTATATATTGTGTTTATATATATATACCACAGTTTTTTCCCAGCTTTATTTATTTTTTTAAGTTTATTAGAAGTATATAGCGATACAGGATATGGATGAGGGGGAAACATTGTCAAAACAGTAGCAATCAATGTGTATAAACTTTGTTATCCAGGGGTAATGCCAACGCATAGATAAACTACTATGGGTTTCATCTGTTGCAGTTTCCCCCAGAAGAACTCAAGTGTTAAATGGGTATCTAGTGGAGGAATGACATCGGCTTCTGGGATGGTTCCCCCAT
>PVKS010009039.1:0-65659 GCA_004027875.1 Aplodontia rufa | reverse complement strand
TTATCCTCCTCTTAGAAAAAAATAAAAAAGGAGATGTTGGGAACATGAGGTTCAGCTGGTTTGTAAGAGAATTGGTGGTAAAAAAACTCTAAGGGGTCCAGCTGGCTTGTAATTAGCAAATTGCCTGACCGCATGACTAAGCTATTCGGCCACTCATTTGTTCCAATTGGAGAAAGGTGTTTGCATTGTACCCTACTGGCTGTTGTAATGGATAAATAGAGTAGCAGCTAGTCAGGTAAAGGAAGCAGCCAAAAGAAGCAAGCAGCCAAAGGAAAAGCAGCCAAAGAAGGAGCAGCCAAAGGAGAAGCAGTAGCCAGAGAAGAGCAAGAAAGCAAGCAGCCACATCCTGAAGGAAGAGACCACAGAAGCAGTCAGAAGAAGCCGCAGCAGCAGCAGCAGAGACGTCAGAGAGATCAGCAGCGGTAGAAGATGTAGGTCCCGTGTTCCAGCCGCCGGTGTTCACCCCCTTGTTCCTGGCTCCCCAACCCTTCCTAACTCAGCCCCTCGGAGGACGACCCGACGTCGTTCTACCCGGTCCTTGCTCTGGAGTGCAGTGGGGAGCGACTCCTTTCACCATCCCTATCCTAACTAGGGGGGAGCGACTCCTCGCCCCATCCCCGCCCTAACTCGGCCCCTCGGAGGACGGCTCACTAGGTCGTTCTGCCTGCTTCTCGCACAGGAACGCTGCATGGAGCGACTCCTCTTCCCCTGTCCCCAGCCCTGTCCTGCCGGCGCCCGGTTCCCAGTGTCCTGCTGGCCCCCCGGGGAACGGCTAAGGTCCCCCGAGGCCGTTCCACCCGCTCCCCGCTCCAGAACCCAGGGGGGAGCGACAAGTGAGAGAGAGAGAGAGAGAGAGAGAGAATATCAATTTTATTTAGCTTTTCATGTGGCTTTCACTGCTCCAACACTTTGTTGTGTACGTAGTGCTGGGGTTTGAACCCTCATCCTTGTGCATGCCAGGGAAGCGCCATAACTGCCAAGCCACTGCTCCAGCCCCAAGGGTGGGATTTTTTATGAGCACATAGGAAACATCCCTTGAAATCCCCCAAGCATAATTAGGTGATGGTGATAAAAATAAACTGTCAAGAGCTGGGCTCTCAAATAAGACAAGTGAAGCCCAGACTCTAAAACCTGTTAGATAGACATTTCCTTTACAATTATTATATGTTAGAATTCATTTTTCTTAATTGAAAATAAGCATTGTTATACTCACACATATTTTTGTTGAATAATTGACAACCATTTTCTGAACAGATACTTATTAAGCATCTTTTCTGGCCAAGTGCTGCATTGACAGTTAGGCTGTCATTTAAAAAAAAAGTTTTTAATTCCTTGCCTTTATGGAACTTATCCTCTAAAGGGAAGTATTAAAAAAAGTAAGTAATAAACATATAAATGTAGTCAGTTAATATACAGCATGTTAGAAGGTAAATCCTATGGTGGAGGAGCTTGGTAAGGGAGAGTGGGAGTTTGGGAGATATAATTAGCAATTTTAAATAATGCAAGTAAATTAGGCTTCATTGAGGAGTGAAGGATTAAAGAACAATGCAAATAAATGCTCTTTCTAAACACTGCTTTGGTGGAAGTGTTTAATAATTACCATTTGTTAAGGACAAGGAAGAAGAGGGAGGGGGAAGGTTTGCAGATGATCAAAATCCCTATAAGCAGGTGCGTTGGGTGATGAGCTATAAAATCTGGGCTATTCTTATTAATATAATGCCCTTTCAAAATAGTAACTACCATCTATTGAGCACTGCCTATGTGTTAAGAATACTGCTAATTTTTAAAATACTTTTATTTCTTCTCTTTCTTGCAAACAACACTGTGAGGGTAAACTTAGTCTGAGAGACATAAGTTGCTCAAAGAACATTCAGCCTTCTGTAAATTAGGGGTAGCAAGAATTTTGAGTGGGTGTGTCCAAGACTGGCGTTCTTAGCCAACACGCTGTTCTGCCTCCCAGTTTTGCTCTCAAACATAAGTGAGGCCAGTGCAAACCTGAATCATGCGGAGGAAGAAGGCCTGGAATAGCAGGGTCAGAGTGTGCATTCCCTCCTGCACTCCCATTCTGCCGCTCTGAGCAGGCCTATCCTACAGAATATGTACAGGACACTTTGAAGTCTTCTAGAAAACAAGCTTCTGTGAATGGAAACTAGGAAGTTACTGTAGAATCTCCTTCTGGGTTTTTTTTTTTAAATAAATTAGATCTTCCTCAACCTACACAGCCTTTCCCAACGCATGTTTCTCAGCATCCCAAGCCTAACTGATGTTATATAATAAAAGGTGGTCAACATTCCTAGAGGTGTGTGAGGACTTGCATCTGCCTCCCCAACACAGTGCCTGACATGTGGAAAGACATTCAGCAATACACGTGTTGACTGACTCCCAGAGGATGCTGCAGCCTTGTCTAACCTAGGGCTCTACAGTTACCATCACCTTTCATCAACTGACCTGTGGGAAAAGTGGGTCTGCAAGGAGGAGGCACCAACCCTCCACATGGGAAAGAAACAGGTAGTTTTTCCAAGGTCCTTCTCAATCTAACTAAAACATTCAGTTTAAATTTAAACTCAAAGTTCATCTAAAAGGTCCTCTCGTGCGTTAAAATGTTGGGGGAAAGATGAAAGCCTTGGAACACGAGAAAACAAAACTGAGAAAGTTTACCCTGTGCCTTGGTTTCGCAGGGTGATGGGCAGAAACTGAAACCAACCGACACTTCTGTTGATGAGTTCCCCTTCTGGAGTCCTCTAACCCAGCAAGATTCTCAAATATTTCAAATAAACAAAGGTTTCCCATCACAAAGTTTGAGGGTAAAACAGGTCTGTCAGATTCCTCAAGGGACACAGCAGCTGAAGGGCTCACATCAACACAGAAACAATGAAAGGAGGGAAACCAGGACACCAGCCCCCACTGCCTCTGAGGCTTGAAGTCTGCTGCTTGCTGCATGAGAGAGAACAAGGACGTGGCCAGCTCCAATATACCAAAAAATGGGGGAAGTAACACTAGATGACATTCTCCATGAGAGATGAGTAATAGTGTCAAAGAGTGCATGGTCTACTGCCCCTATAGACTAGCATGACACCTCCTCCACCGAAACAATGAGCCAGCAACAAACAGCAAATGCCACAGAAAACAAATCTCTTACCTTTGAGTTGTTCCAGAGCTAAGGCTTGGGAGGGAGGAGGCGAGCTGAGAACACAGGGGTCATGAAGTCACACCATGTGTGCCCTTTAGTATTTTTTACAGAGACAAATTAAGCATCCTTATGCACCAAGTTCTAAGCTATTTCTTTTTAAAATATTATTTAAGTGAACATCAATGGCAGCCACAATCAGCTTATTTAATAATGTAAACATTGGAAATCAAAGGGGATAAAAAAGGAGGTGTACACTATACACATATACATGCGCACACCCATCTCCCTCCGTCCCCTATCTGCTATTTTACAAATAGAGGAATGTTGGAGCAGGTAGTGAGTTCAAGCAAACCTCCTTGTCTGAGTACAGGTAGAAGAGGGATGTTACTATGCTGAAGATACATGAGCAATTAGGGCCCTTTTAGGGTTATTCCCATGTCCTCTTCTGTAATTCCCCTTTTGCTACTGCTCCATATCACTGTGCTAGTCAGCATTCTCAGTGTAGGCACCTCAACTACACATGAGGTCCTAGGGACAGCAAAGTTGTAACTGCTGTTTAGAATTTTGCCAGGTCAGAGGTTTTTTCACCCAGGCCTTCCTATAATATGTGACTAATTAGGCTGCCATCTTCACCACCTTTGGCACCACCAAACAATCACTTCCTTGTCCCCAGAATGAGTGAACACAAACAGACACGAGTTAGAAGAGAATAATTACATTCTCATAGTAAGTATTCAAGGGCCTAGAGTACATATCTGGCACATAGTAAATTAAGTGACTTTCTTAAGTGTTTGTTCTTGAAGGAAAACACAATAGTCTTCCTCTATTAGGTAAGATGAGTGACAAATCACTTGAGAACTTGATCAAGTTTTTCTCACTTACGTACGTGAGTGAGATGAAGAGATGGAACCAAAGAAAGAACTTCAGGAGGGGTGCACAGGTTTTTGTCCTGTGGTTTTTGTGCTTTAATTCTCCTTGTGCACTGTGAATCAGAAATCTATAAACCAGGTAAGTTACTCTTACAGGATACTCTCTCCCACAAGTGCCCTGGTACTATGTTATGCTCTATTATAGAACAAGGCGGGAAGAAAGTGAATCCTTGGATAAAACAGACATCCCAGAAGAACCATACTAGGAATCAATACCAGGCACCCTCAGTTTCCTTGCCTTGATAGTCCTTTACCTCACTTCATAATCTAATAAATCTGCACTTACAGCTTCCCTTAACACAGTGCAACGATCAAGGGCATAGCCTCATCTTTTCCCTTTCTGGTCACCATAACCCAGTAACTCTTCTTCCCCCAATCTCCATCTATTTTATCATTTGATCCTATATTATTTTCTAAACCATCCTTTCAAAACTGAAGATCTTGTTGTTTTCTCCCTTCTTTCTGCTTTTTCCAGGTCTCTATCGTTTGTTTGTTCCTACCCTGTACCTTCTCCATCACCTGTTTGTTCATCTTCTTTAGTTCATATGCTCATTCTTACTCATCCTCTGTATTTGCTTTCCTCGTGAGATTACCTTTCCATCTTCTTCCCACTTTCTGCCCTTTTTCCAAATCTCCTGTTCTAGAATTCCGCTTCCTTGCCCTTCTGTCTAGATTACTCTTACTCTTCTGCCTCTCTGAATTATATAAAGTTTGACTTCTAAATTCTTACTTAAAAGGAAGATCTTAAATGCCTATCACTCATACCTTTAAATTTATCCCAGACCCTTTTTAGCTTCTTCTATTGCTTTTGTAGACAAATAGTGACACACAAGGCTTCCTTGTTACAAGCTTCTTCCCTCCACTGCAAACTTTATTTACTGTAACAAAGAAATACACATATAGTTTAGCAGATTGAAAGACAAAGGTGACAAAACCATAGAATGTGACATGCTCTTCCTCTTCTTGTTCTCCCCTTCATATAGCTTTTCTCTTGCAAATTATGCTCATATTTTACAACTTCTTAGTCTGCTATTTAGTAACTATTTTAAAAGGTTATATTCCTTAATGACTATATCCTTTTTTCACATATAATCATACATATACTCATATAATTATTGGTCCCAGTACTTTGAAAAAATCAAGGGGAAATGGAGCTAGAGTGAAGGCTAAGCAATTGCAGCACTTGCCTGGCATATGCGAGTATGCAAGTTCAAACCCCAGCACCACGTACACAACAAAGTCTCAAAGAAAGGAAAGCCACAAGAAAATCTAAATAAAATTGATTCTCTCTTTCTCTCTCTCCATGTCCCTCTCTCTTTAAAAAAAAAAATCAAGGGGAAGAAGATACAGAGCTCAATAAGAGGGCTCACAGTCTATTACTCCTACTTAATAAATGAAATTCAAAATTAACAAAACATTGATAATATGGTTGACTCTGGGGGAAGCTAAGAAAGTATAAAATTTTTCTCAGGAATCCAGGGAAAATATTAAGCAGCCTGCCAAAGTCTCCACTCTATATAGTTTGGAAATGAGTTTGAGTGGGTCCCCAAAAGGTTCATGTCAGCTTGGTGCTCAATGTGGTGTTATTGGGAAGTGGTGGAACCTTGGAGAGGTAGGGCCTAATAGAATGTGATTAGGTCATTAGGCACTTACCTCAGAAGGGATTAGAAGATTCCAATTACTTCCCAAGACAACAAGTTTTTATAAAGCATGGCACTCTATGCACTTTTTCTCTTCTTCATGCACCTATTTCCCTTTCTACTCCTTTGCCTTATGATGCAGCCAAGAAAACCCTCACTACAATCATCTTGAAATTCTGGAATCTTGGAACCAGGGGAACTATAAAGCCAGCAACCTAGAAGCCAACTGGAGGACCTTCCTGAAAAGTCCCATCCCTAGAGAATCTCACTATTTGACCTGTCTGGTGGACCCTTTGAAAAGTCCTTTTTACAAGGTATGTTATTTGGCCTGACTTAGAGCTCACACACTAAGGAAAGTCTATCTCCAAGATATCTGTTGAAATGATCTGGTGATTGTTTAACTCTGCAGTTAAACAATGTGACATGGATCTAGCTGGGGGCAAATAGAAACTGGTCAGAAACTGAATGGGAAGATCTGGAGAATAAGATATCTGTAGTAGGCTTTGAAAAGTTTCAACATATTCCTGGGGATCTAGAAGAATATTAGCATTTGGGACCTATCAGCATTCCCAAGAAATATATAAAAATATATAATCTCTCAACTCTAGCTGAACTAAAAGTTCTACACAAACAGGAAGAAATACCTAAGGCAGAGTTGTTGACTTCCAGGGTGTTAAAAGCCTGTCCCACCAAACACAGAGAGCCTCCAAATAAAAGGAATGAAACTTATGGTTAAAAGACATTTAAGGCAGGGGCTGGAGCAGTGAGCTCTGCAGTTACAGCACTTTCCTGGAATGTGTGAGGAAATGGGTTTGAACCCCTGCACCACATACACAACAAAGTGTAGGGGCAACAAAGGTCACTTGAAAAACTAAATAAAATTGACTCTCTCTCTCTCTCTCTCTAAAAAAAAAAGACATTTATAGCAATTTCTGTACAACCTTAGCTGATAATTAAGCAAAACAAGGAGAGACTTCAGAGACTTCACATCACGAATAATATAGACTTTACAGAATTAACCTGGGAAAATTAGAAAGTAACAACAGCAACAAAAACAACAGATAGGAAAAAAATACATGGAGAAGGGAATCTGATTTCCAGAACTGCAATATTACATTATTTTAAATGTCCCATATTTACCAAAATTCAATATTCATACACAAAACAAGAAGGTCTGCCTCCTCACATGCACATGAAAGCAATCAACAGAAAATCTAACTAAGGGGTTGGGAATACCACTCAGAGGTAGAGTGCTTGCACAGAATGTGCAAGACCCTGGGTTTGAACCCCAGGTACACACACACACACACACACACATACATACATACATACAATGTACCTAAAAAAAATCCAGATATTGGACAAAGCCTTTAAATCAGCTGTTATAAATACATTCAAAGAACTGATGAAAAAAATCTGAAGAATTAGAGGAGATTATTATCATGACTTTCAACTAAACAGTATCATAAAAATACAGAAATTATTAAGGAGTGGAAATAAAAAATAACATAAGAGTTCAAGAGTTGAGTTTTATTCAAATAACAAAGTAATGAAACAAAAAATTCACTAGAGGGGCTCAGTGGCAGATGTGAATTGACAGAAGAAAGAATCCAGAACTTGGGATGGGTAAATTGAGATTTTTATATTGTCTACATTAATAAGGAAAAGAAAAAAAAAAGAAGGCATGAATAAAATTGAACAAAGTTAAAGAGTTTTGGGGATACCATCAAACATACCTTAAAAAATATAATGAGAGTTCCAGAAGAAGAAGAAACAACATAAAGAATATTTGAAGATATATTGGCAGAAAATGTTCCTAATATGATAAGAATATATTTTATATATTTAACATTAATTTATGCATTAAATGGTCACAGAAATTCTGAAAAGGATAAATGAATGAAGTAGATACCTACATACATACTAGTCAAATTGTTGAAAGAGTTTCAAAAGCAGCAAGAAAATAAATGACTTATAAACATATAAGGGATCTTTGATGAGATGAATAGCTGACTTATGATCAAAACTGCTGAGGTAAAAAATGGAGGAATGATGGGGCTGGAGCAGTGGCTCAGCGGTTATGATGCTTGTCTGGCATGTGCAAGTACGTGGGTTCGAACCCCAGCACCACATACACAACAAAGTGTTGGAGCAACAAAGGTCACATGAAAAACTAAATAAAAATTGTTTCTGTCTCTCTCCTCTCTCTCGCTGTCCCTCAATATTTAAAAAAAAAAAATGGAGGAATGACATATTCAAAGTGGTTAATGAAAAAGATTCAACACAAAAAGTCTATATCCAGCAAAACTTTCCTTCAAAAAAAAAGGAGAAATTAATACATTCTTAGATAAACAAAAACTCAGAGAATTAATTGTTATCAGGCCTACTCTACAATAAATAGTAAAAGGAATCCTTCAGATTGAATTAAAGGACACTAGAGAGTAACTTGAATACACAGAAAAAAGTCAAGAGCATAGGTGAAATACATAGGTAAATGTAAAAAAGTGACATGGTGATTTTTTTAAGGAGAAAGGGACAGTGAAAGAAAGAGAAAGAAAGAAAGAGAGAATTAATTTTATTTAGTTTTTCATTTGGCCTTCATTGCTTGGACACTTTGTTGTGTACATGGTGCTGGGGTATGAAACCACAAACCTGTGCATGCAAGGCAAGTGACATAACCACTTAGCCACCACTCCAACCCAATATTGTGATTTTTAATAAATATATGTTTGTTCTTTGTTCCCTCTTCCTGCAACACATCCCTTAAAACCCCTGAATTCTTTAATGTGAAATGTATCTTTTTGTATTTTGATAAGACAACTAATGACCGGGATCCTGGATAACCTTAGAACAGGGGATGGTTGCCAGGGGAATCCATCACATGATGGTAATCTGGTAAGTAAATTGTTTTCTTGAGTTATTTGAGCCATTTTAGAAAATGCTCAATCCCAAAGAGGGGGTTTGGAGAAAGTTCAATTTGTAGCTGAAAGGTCAGAAGCACACGTGACTTATGATTGCCATCTGAAGGGGGGAGTATACTTTTGTGGGACCGAACCTTTAACTAGTGGAAGCTGATGCTAACTTTAGGTAACTACTGTCATAATTGAATTAAGGTACAGAATATCCAGTTAATGTCCACTGGAGAATTCAACTGAGTTCATTGTTGTGGGAAAGAAAATCAAGCATATGGTGTAGTGATGTTTTGAAAATATTGAATGCTATGAGTGAGAGAATAGAGAAAATAGCTTGCTATTTTATACACAATACAGTATAAATGCACTTTTGTTCATAACTCTCTTTTCTCCCATTTGATTTAAAACAACTGCATAAAGCAATAATTATGAAACTATGTTAATAGGTATGATAGATAAAGACGTAATTCATTTGACAGTAGTAACTCAGAGGGTGGTGGGAATAGAGCTGATAGTGAACCAAGTTTCAGCTAGATGATTTTAAGTTAAATGTCAATTGTTAGCCACAATGAACCCTCTAATAAAACAACTTGGAAATATACAGTCAAACAAACAACAAGGGAAAAAATATTACATTAGGAAATAAACAAATACCAAAAATAATATAAAAATGGCAGATGTAAATAATTTATTCATAGCTGGCATTGAATATAAATGGACTAAACACTAATTAAAAGGCATAGGCTGGAAGAATGAAGTAAAAATATATGACCCAATTATATGATGGAAAAGAGACACATTTTAGATTCAAAGACACAAATAATTTGAAAGTAAATGAATGGAATAAATATACCATGTAAATGGAAGCCTAAGGAGAGCTGGAATGATAAATTAATCAGAAAAAAATACAGTAAGCACAAACTTGTTACTATAAACAAAGATGAAACTTTTATAAAAATAAGAGTGTCATCACTCAAGAAGGCATAATAATTATAAACAAAGGTGTACCTAATAGTACATTAAACAAAATATATGTAGAAACTCAACTGAGGGGAGAAACAGAAGTAGCTAAAAATCAAAATACCACCCTTTCAGTAATGAATATAGCAACTAAATAAAAGAACAAGAAGATATTGGAAGATGTGAATAACACCATAAACCAATTAAATCTGTCAGACATGTACAGCCCATGCCTTCCCTCTTTCCTGGTTCTTCCAATATTAACAACAAAGTACGTATTTTTCTTAAATGCATATGAAACATAAGATAGGCTATAACTCAAATCAATAAACTTAAAATGCTGAAATTATCCAAAATTTATTTTCTGGCTAAATGGAAAAACTACTTTTCTATAATCTCAGAACTTCTGACATCAGAATATGAATTTTTCACAGCAAACAATTCTTCAACACTCTATGGACATCAACTGAGTGTCTACAATATAATTCAGTTCTAATATTATCTACATGGCACTAGCATCAGATCCCACTATTCAAAGAGGTCAGTCTCACAAGACTATATCTCTGCCCAAACCTATGATAAATCTGAGATTGCTATATTTCTCAACTATCAGCTATAGTTGGAGGTTTCCAAAATCTTCTCTTGTGATTGATTGTTTCCTAGAATGGCTCACAGAATTCAAGAGAACAATTTACTTACCAGAATACCTGTTTATTACAAAAAGATACAACTCAGGAACAGACAGTGGAAGAAAGGCATCTGACTCATCATGTGGGAAGGGACATGAGGCTTCCACACCTTGCTCCATGCTGCCCTCCCATACCTCCATGTGCCTGCCAACTCGGAAGCTTTCTGAACTGCTATTTCTGGGTTTTATGAAGGCTTAAATATGTCTAAATGACTGATTTAAGTCTTTAGCTACTGGTCATAAACTAACCATCTAGACTCTCTCCCCTCCTTCAAGGTCCAGGGTGGACCTGAAGTTCTAATCCTCTAATCGCAAGATTGGTTCCTGTAAAAACTAGCTTCCAGTTTCCAAGAGTCACTTCATTACAATAACTCAGATAAAGTTGAAATGGGTTTGTTATAACAAAAGATATGCCTCTCACACCTAATACTCAGGAAATTTTAGGGGCTTTAAGAGCTCTGTACTAGGAACCAGAGACAAAGATCAAATGTATATTTTACTATATCACAATTATCACAATGACCATATGGAATGAAATCAGAAATCAAAGACAGAAGGAAATCTGATAACATGACAAATATGTACAAACTAAACAATGTTTTCCAAATAATATATAAAAATCATAAAGGTATTTAAAAATACATTGAAGTGATGTACACCTATAATCTCAGGTACACTAGAAGCAGAAGCAGGAGGACTGCAAGTACAAGGACAGCCTGGGCAACTAAGTGAAACCCTGTCTCAAAGGTTGGAAGAGGTAAGCTCAGTGGTATAGCTTACCTGGGATCAACCTAGCACTGGAAAGAAGAAAGAGAAAAGTGAAGAAAAGACAAAAGGTCAACAAACCCAAAAATTAATTGCATAAAAATATCAATAAAATTGACATTTAACTAGACTGACTAAGATGAAAGAAACAAGAGTTAAATCCCTCAAATTGTGAATGAGAGATTGATTACCAACTGCACTAAATAAAGGGAAATAGGAGAAACAATTATCCTTCAATATCTGTGAAAGATTAATTCCAGGACCCTCAACAGATAACAAAATCCAAGTATCTTCAAATTTCACATAAAAATGATGCAGAATTTATATAACCTATACACATCTCCCCATAAATTTAAAATCATCTCTAAATTACTTATAATACCTAATACAATGTAAATGTTATGTAAATAATAATTACACTATTTACTACTGCATATTTATTATAGTGTATATGTATGTGTATGTATATATACACACATGTATATATAAGTATATATGTATATACATATATCTGTGTGTGAGACAGAGAGAGAGAGAAATACAAAGTCTGATCATCCATTTTCAGAATGTAGCATTCAATCTTAATTGGATACAATTATAGCCATTTTAATTAAAGCCCTGTCCATTTCCCATCTCAATTTTAAAATTTAACCAACTGCATAGATTGTACCCTGAGCTCTTCCAGTCAGAGTGAAGGGCAGTGCATCACCAAGTGAGAGATATAAGCAGATATAATCCTGCCCAGGCATGACTGCTAGCCAGGTTCTACAGCACATCCTTCTGTTAGAAGTAAAGTTTACATTTCCCACCCACTTCTGACCACGTAGGATTTCCTATGGCACCTTGGTGTCTCTAAAAATATATGTATATTGAGATGGGGTCTCATTATATTGCCCAGCTTTGGCTCAAACTGGTGGGCTCAAGCAATCCACCTGCCTTAGCATCCTAAGTAGATGGGACTAGAGGCACACTCCACCACATCAGGCTCTCCAAATATTTTTTAATCCATAGTTAGTTCCATCCATAGATGTGGAAACCATGAATCCAAAGAGTCAACTGTACTGAGAAAAATTGTATGCTCACAAATCAGAGAACTTAAGTGAAATGGACAAATTCTTGGAAAAACACAAACCACAAACTATAGAAACTGACTGAAGAGAAACTGAAAACCTGAATGGACTATAAAAGTAAAGGGATTGGGGAAGGCTGAAGCAAGAAGGATCACAAGTTTAAAGCCAGCCCCACTAACTTAGTGAAGCCCTAAGCCACTTAGTGAAACCCTGTCTCAAAATTTAAAAAAAAATAAATGTGGTTCAGTGCTTAAGTGCCCTGGATTCAAGATTCAATCCCCATTTAAAAAAAAAAGAAGGAAAGAAAGAAAACAAAAAAAGTAAAGGGATTAAATGAGTACTTTAAAAACTTCCTTCATAAATAAATAAATAAATGTTGACGTTGCTGGTGAAATCTATGAAAAGTTTCAGAAAGAATTGATACAGATTTAGTATTCCATATCTGAAATGCTTCAGATCAGAACTATTTCAGTTGTTTATTTTGGAATATTTGGGATTTCATAATTTGGAATTAGAGATGCTCAACAAACTTTTCTAACAGATAGAAAACGAGGGAACACTTTCCAATTCATTCTCTGAAGGCAGTGTTAACTGAAAACTAAAACCAAACAAATAGCACAAGAAAACTACAGACCAATATGCTTTCATAAAGGAAAATCAAAATAATCAACAAATACTAGAAAATTCAATCTAAAAACATATAAAAAATGGTGACACTGACAAAGTGGGATTTATCTCAGAAATAAAAGATTGATTTAATCTGTAAAAACAGTTAATATAATACACATTTAAAATATGACAAACAAAAAACCATAAGATCATATACACTGATCAGAAAAAGTACTTGAAACATTCAACAAACTGTGAATAGAAGGAAACTTCCTTAACCTAATAAAGGCTATCTCTGAAAACCCACAGGTAGAATCATAAAAAGGCTAAATACTTTACCTCCAGGATCAAGATAAAAACATGTCAGTTCTCATCATTTCTATCCTATAACATACTGGAAATTCTACCAAGGTGATTAGTAATCCAGATTGGAAAGGAGAAGTGAAGTTATCTCTATTTGCAAATGACTTGATTTTATATATAGGAAATCCTAAGGAATCTATGAAAAGACTATTAGAATTTATCAGCAAGTTCAGCAAATTTTAGAATTCAAGATAAATGTAAAAAAATAAAGAATAAATTAAGAAAACAAATTTTATTTGTATTTCTATGAAAACTATTATATTGTTGAATATATTTAACAAAAGAAATGCAAAACATTGATGTACAAGTCTTGCATCCACAGATTCAACAATTCATAGATTCAACAAAGTTTCAAAACATTGTTGAAAAATATTGAAAAGATATAAGTAAGTGAAAAGATATGTTTACAAATCAGAAGGCTTGAAATTGTTTAGAAATGGTGAATACTCTTCAAATTGATTTACATATTCAACACAATGTCTAAAAAAAACACCTTTCTTTCTGCAGAAATTGGCCAAATGATTCTTAAAATTCACATGGATATGAGAAGTATTATAGCTAAAATAATGATCAAAAAGAAGAATAAAGGGGCTGGAGCAGTTGTTCAGTGACTGGAGCACTTGCCTGGCATGTGTAAGGACCTAGGTTCAAACCCCAGCACCATGTATACAATTAAGTGTCAGAGAATAAAAGAAAACAGATAAAGACCTAGCAGAAAATAAAACTGTCTGAGGCTATTAACCAGAAAGGTTGTGATACCAAACTTAAAAGGTTCACAAACTGTCCCATGATGACAGCTGGCTGAGGAAAGGATAGTGTTTGGATACTTGAAGGACCTCGCATCATACTGAGTAAGCAGAGGCAACCAATGCAGGCCATTCATGTCCTAGAGCAGTGGAAACTAGAGACCAGACAGCTGACAGGATCTCCACTACTGTGACAGGATACTTGAGGGGAACAGGTACATGGTGGCCCACAGTACAATGACACCTTAGTACCTGCACCCTGAACTACTACAATCAGTAGAAGTACCCAGCTCATAACATTGCACCCTTTGAGCAGTCAGTCAGCGGAAGGTCCTTGAGCTGACAAACCAGAAGCTGCTGGCAGGTGGATCATAGCAACTAGGAAATTTGCTCCTGTGCCCTTGTATCTCGGAAGAGATCCTCACTCTAGATTCAACAAGAATTTTTTCTACCTGGGCATAGTACACTATAAACAACTCTAAAGTCAACACTGACCTTATAAATAGCTCCTTAACTTGAACAATAATTGTTAATCTAATAGCCAAAGTTGTACCTTCAACCCATTTGAATATATTCTTTTGAATGATTTAAAGCTTTAATTGGGATCAATCTTCCTATCTTTGTTTTCCCAGCTCTGTTTATATTTGTTTCTCTTTCACCCTACTCAACCCTCATAACATCCATCCATCTATCTCCTTTCCATCTTGGTATAAATAAACCTTTTATAGATTCTCCCCCCCCCCCATCTTTTTTCTGCCTTCATATGGTTAGTTGATTAAATTTAACCCATTGAGAACCTTGTTATAGATATACACCTAATTTTGAGGAAGAGCCGGCATCAACTGCAACAAGTTTTTGATCCTACAAGGCTGAACACAACAAGGCCCAGCTCAGAAGTTATTACAGTAAAAAGGGCCCAGTGGCATTGCTCAAAGTAGAGCTGATATTGATACTTGGATCAGCAGAGGTCACACATTGAATTAAAATATCATTATCTGGATATCCACCCAACCCAAGGCTCTTAAGAAAAGGAAGTTCATAAAGTAATCCTTCACTTAAAAGAAACAATCAAAACTATAGTGACAGATAGGTAGACATATAAACACCATGAAAAAGCAAGGGAACAAACTGCTCCAAACAACCCATAATGCTTCAAAAACAGAATTCATTGACACCACAGAGGAAATATCAGAGAAGGAAATTATAAAGTTTATAATTAAACTGTGCTATGAGCTAAAAGATGATGTAAAGAGTGAAATCAGAGAGAAAATACAGGAAGTGAAAGATCACTCAATAAAGTGATAAAGATTCTGAAAAAGAATCAAATGGGAATCCTTGAAATGAAGAAATCAATAAACCAAATTAAAATTCAATAAAAAGCATCATTGATAGATTAGGCCACTTTGAAGAAAGATTTTTCAGTCCTTAAAGACAAATTATATAATCCTGAAAATAAAGTCAACTGGAGAGAAAAGATGTTGAGAGATCACAAACAGAATACTCAAGAAATCTGGGACAACTTGAAAAGGCCAAATTTAAGAGTCAGTGGAATAGGTAAAGGCTCTGAAACACAAATTTAAGGAATGTACAACATTTTCAATGAAATAATGTCAAAAAACTTTCCAAACTTTAAGAATGAAATGGAAATTCAAATTCAGGAGGCATATTGGACTCTCAAATATGCAAAATCACAAAAGACCACTCCACGACACATTATTATAAACATGCTTAACATACAGAATAAGGATAGAATTTTAAAAGCTCAAGAGAAAAATAACAAGTCACATTTAGAGGTAAATCAATCTGGATTTCAATTGATTTCTCAACCCATATACTAGGAGCAGGGAGGGCTTGGAATAATATATAGCATACCAAGTTCTGAAAGATAATGGATGCCAACCAAGAATACTATACCCAGCAAAATTAAGCTTCAAATGTGAAGATGAAATTAAAAACCTTCCATGATAAACAAAAGTTCCTTCCATGATAAACAAAAGCTAAAACAATTCAAAACTAGAAAGCCTACACTAAAAAGCATACTCAATAAAATATTTCATGAAGAAGAAATGAAAAATTAAAATGAAAATGGCATAGAGAGGCATTACACTAGAAGAATAGTCCATCAAAAAAGAATCAAATCCAATTTAAACACCAAAAATAAATCAAAATGGCAGGAAATAAAAATCATCTCTAACAATATTGAATGTAAATGGTCTAGACTCTTCAATCAAAGCATATAGGTTGGCAGATTGAATTTAAAAATAAGACCTAACAATATGCTGCCTGCAAAAGACTCACCTCACTGGCAAAGACAATCACAGACTGAAGGCAAAAGGATGGGATAAAATATACCACTTGCATGGATCATGCAATCAAGCAGGTATTACTATTTTCAAGTTAAACAAAGTGGACTTGAAGCCAAAATTAATCAAAAGAGACAAAGAACATCAATTCCTAATACTTAATGAATCATATACCAATAAGATATAAAAACTGTAAATATTTATACACTAAAAAATGGAGGGGCTGGAGCGGTGGCTCAGCGGTTTCAGCGCTTGCCTGGCAAGCACGAGGACCCGGGTTCAAACCCCAGCACCACGTACACAACTAAGTGTTTGAGCAACTAAGGCCATGTGAAAAACTAAATAAAAGTTGTTTCTACTTTCTCTGTCTCTCTCACTGTCCCTCTCTCTTTAAAAAAAAAAATGGAGTATCTACATAAATCAAACAAACCCTTCTCAATATAAAGAATCAAATCAACCACAATATTATAATCCTAGGTGAATTTAACATGCCTCTGTCATCACTGGACAGATTATCCAAACAAAAAACTAAATAAAGAATGTATAGAACTAAGCCATTCAAATGATAATTTGAATCTAACACACGTTTGTATAATTTCTCATTCATCAACAACTAAATTCACTTTCTTCTTAGTGGCATGTAGAACATATTCTAAAATAGACCATATTTTAGGGCACAAAGCAATTTTTTTTTGTTTTGCTTACAATCTTTATTGAATTTATACAACAAGAATCCCCAAAAGTGAAAAAACAGATTATATACAAAACACTCTCTTGTAAGGAAGATTCTGCTCCCTCTCTCAATATGCAGGGCTTTCAACTGTAGCTCCAGTTTCCATTGTCCCCTCCACTGCTGCCCAGCTTTTAGCCCAATTCTCAGCCTCTTCATTCTCCATATTTTCGGAAACTTCATTTCCACTTGGGACAGCATAACCACTGTCTCCATTCACCTCTGGCTCTTGCTTGGCTTTCTTTGCATCATCTTTCTGGGGGTTTCTTCTTCTGGTTGCCTCTTTTCACTGACAAGGTAGGAAAAATCAGTCACACAATTTGATGAGGAAGCACCATCTGTTGGTCTTCACTGGTGATCATGGACACTGAAAAAGCCTCCTCCGCTAGGAGTGAAACCTGAAGTAGAACTCTCCACCAGAATATCTTTCAAAGCCAATTCAGCTACATTCCCACAATGCTGGGACTCTTTTGAATCTCCTATCTTCTAATTTCAGGTGGTAATTCCTTCAGCTCCTCAATTTCTTTCACATATTCAGTAGATGATCCTTCTGCCTCCTTCATCTGCTCATTTAGTACAATCATTCTCTTCTCGATGACTTCAAAAAATTGGCTGAACTATGCCACTGCTTTATCATACTGAGAGTTATACCCATAGGCCAAGCTCAGCTGGTAGTGAGTGAGTCTCTGTAAGAGGACAGTCTTGGGCTTCTAGGTACCACTCTTGAAAGTTTAGACAAGCCTGGAACTCCTCCAGAACTTGGATATAGTTCTCAGATTCAACACTAACTTCTCTAAGTTTAGGCTGCCTGTGCAACATAAAGCTGGGCTTCTTTTGTTTCTTGCCTTTTAAAAATGATCTTTGCTAAGTCTAGCATATCTAAGACAAGCTCTAGTTTCCCAATCTCCTCTCTTCTTCATTTTCTTGAAGATTATTTTCAAGAACGAATTCATTTGGTATTTCCTCTGCCTTGTCATTTTCTTTATCCTCCTCTTCTGAGCCTTCAGTTTTTCATATATGTTATCATTATTTTCTACCAGAGGTTCATCTTCTGTTTTTTGTCTCCTTCTTCCTCTTCCACATGTATGTCTTCCAAGGCATTCCCCAACATGCCCTTCTCCATTCTTGCCAATTTCAATAGTGATTTCCCATAGAAAAAGAAGGCTTCTCCACATTCATTAGCAGTTTCTCCACACTTCTTATCTAAAAGACTAGCTGCTTCCTGGAATGCATTGACAGCTGCTGGAATATCCCCCATTACCAGGTGTTTCTGTGCCAATCCCAATAGTTTCTTAGCTTTGCTATCCACATCCAGACTCTCCAATATATCTGCAGAGGTAGAAGGAACTGGAGCATCTTCAATTTTGTTGGCAGAAACCAGCTCCGTGGTGATGGCAGCAGTGGCTGTGGACTCTGTGGCCATAGTTCCCCTAAGTGGTAGACCAGTGAGGAGAATAGAACCTCAGTGAGAAACACCACAAAGCAAATCTTAGCAAGTACAAAAAAAGTAGAGTTAATACTTTGTATTCTATCAGACCATAATGGAATGAAATTAGAAATCAACTATAAGATAAAAAATAGAAACCACTTAGCACATAGAGATTAAAAAACACACTCTTGAATGATGAATAGATAGCAGAAAAAATCAGAAGACGAATTTAAAAATACCTAGAGATAAATGACAGCAGTGATGAAACATGTCAAAATCACTGGGACAGGATGAAGGCAGTTCTAAGAGGAAACTCATGAAAATAGAGAGACACCAAATAAATGGCCTAATGCTACATCTCAAGGCCCTAAAAAAAGAAGAACAAATCAATGCCAAAATGTGTAGAAGACAGGAAATAATCAGAGTCAAAATAAATGAAATTGAAATTTAAAAAACAATATAAAATATCAATGAATCGAAGAGTTGGATGTCATAGAATAAATAAAATTGATAAACAGCCAAAATAACTAAAAGAAAGAGCAAAAACTCAAATTATCAAAATTGGAAATGAAGAAGGGATTATCACCACAGACATTTCTGAAATCCAAAGGATCATCAGAAACTATTTTGAAAATGTATACTCCAATAAGTTAGAAATCCCTGAAGAGAGGGATAAATTCCTAGAGACATATGATCTACCCTAATAGAACCAGGAGGATATAGTAACCTTAACCAGATCAATTTCTAATATTGAAATCAAAAGCCTTCCAACAAAGTAATGTTCAGAATCTGATGGATTCTCAACTGAGTTCTACCAGATCTTTAAAGAAGAACTAATACAATTCCGCCTCAAGTTATTTCATGAAACGGAAAAGGAGGGAACTCTACCAAAGTCATTCTATGAAGCCAGTGTCACTGTGATACCAAAACCAGAAAAAGCCATATCAACAAAAGAAAACTTCAGAACAGTATCCTTGATGAACACAGATGCAACAATTCTTAATGAAATATAGGCAAAACACATTAAAAAGATAGTGCACCACAATCAAGTGGAATTCATCCCAGGGATGCAAGGTTGGTTCAATATAGAGGAAATGTATTTGACAAAGAACAGCACCCATTCATGTTTAAAATACTAGAAAAACTAGGGATAGGAGCTTAACTCAACATTGTAAAGGCTATATATGACAAACACAAGGCCAGAATTATTTTGAAAGGAGAAAACCCAAAAATATTTTCTCTAAAATCAGGAGCAAGACAAAGATGTCCACTTTTACCACTCCTATTGAATACAGTCCTTGAAACTATGGATACAGAAATTAAGCAAGAGAAAGAAACTAAAGGGATATGAATGGGGGAGAGCTCAAATTATCTGTTCACTGATGACATGATTCTACATTTAAAAGAACCCCCCCCAAAAGAAAGAAAACTCCATCAGAAGACTTCTAGAGCTCATAAATGAATTCAGCAGGATGTACACATGGGAGCGAGGAGGGCAAATTCCCAACAGCTTGCCTCAGCTCCACAGCAACAACCAGAGTCAGTTATGTAGGAAAAGAGGAGGTAATATGGGAGCATTCCTCTCCCATGCCAATCCCCTGAGAATCACCTGGGCAACCACAGATGCTGTTGACTCCTCTGAGAGTAAGCAGGTAGATAAAGACATGACCCTTCACAGTGTGAAGCTACAGAATATGGGCAGAACTCTGCCTCACTATTACCTGCAATGCTAGGTGGCATTTGCTGCTGGATATCAGGCCACCCTTCCATGAAGAAATGTACTCAGGACACTCCTGAGGAGAACTCCCACCTGGAATCGTGCCCACCCACCCACTTGCATGGGCCCAGGCCTCTGGTTCCAGTCCAGCAGGCACCCAGGACACCCCCAAGGATGACCCCCTGACCTGAGCCACAGTGCCCAGCTGCCGCATAAGCCCAGGCCTCTGGTCCCTGGCCAGTGGATGCCCACACACCAATGACTCCTGCACAGAGCTGCACAGCTGCAGCATATGCCCACCAGGTCCAGATTTATTGGGACTTTTCCTGCCACCAAGGATCTTAGGTCCCATCACAGCACACAGGTTCCAGATCCACACCCTGGAGCCCAGATCCAAATGTACAGCAAAATGAGGCTCCAGGCAGAAACAGCTTTCTGGAAGAAGACAATCATCAGATGGCTGGTGTCTGACCTGAACCTTTGACCTACAAGGAAGAATCACCTGGAGACCTGCCTTGCTTCACATAGGTAACCTCAATTCAAAGATCTGGAAACAGCTCTTCAAATTGAGGAATCAAACTAGAAAAGGTTCACCTCAAACATACAACTCCCCTATCAAGGGGCACATGGTCAGGGAGCAGGATGAAAACCTAGGAAAAATGATCAACAATCTGATTACTAAAGAAAGAATGAACTAAAAGAAGATTTAATAAAGGGACTAAATGAGAAAGCTTAAGAGATGAAAAACTATTATCAAAGAAATAGACATACTGAAACAGGAAGTAACAGCTAAAATCTTGAGTCAACTGCATCAGAGGAACAATGGAAAATTTTTAATAAAAAACTAACTTCTACAGAAAACAGAACCTCAGATCTTGAAGAAAGAACATCTAACAATGAGGACAGTCTGAAGAAACTTGGAACGAGCAGGTAACAAAAAAAGAAAAATAAGTCACAGAGCGTGAGGAGAAGTTTTAAAATTTCTGGGACAATTAGAAGAAACAATATGAGAGTAATTGGAACACAGGAAGAAATCAAAACACAAATGAATGGCACAAAGAACATTCTCAAGTAAATAGTTAAAGAAAAATTTTCCTTTATTAATATAGAGTCAGATATGCTCATCAAGGAAGTGTATAGGGCACCCAAATGACCTAATCAAAAGAGAAGCTCAAGACACATCATATTCAAAATGTCTAACAGAGAAATCAAAGAAATAACATTAAAAGCGGCAAGAGAGATATGCCGAATCACATTCAGAGGCAAACCAATAAGGATCACCTCTGACTTTTCAACTAAGACTGTAGAAGCAAGAAGATCCTGGAAGGAGATTTATCAATTTCTGAATGATCACAATGTGCAGCTGAGAATACTATACCCAGCAACCTCAGCTTCAAATTCAAAGGGGAAATAAGAATATTTCACAATAAGATCAAACTTGCAGCGTTTATGAACAGAAAACCACCATTACAAAGAATTCTCAAAGATAAACTACAGATAGAACAAGCAATAATCCTCAAATCCCACAACCACAGGAAATTCAACAAATGTGCACACTATCAAAAGCCAAGACAGCACAGAACTTACTAATAAAACAAGATGACTATGAACCACAACATAACCATCCTAACACTGAATGCGAATAGTCTTAATGCACCAATCAAAAGACACAGATTTGCAGATTGGATCAAACAAGAAAATCCAACAATATGCTGCTTATATTAGTCCTATCTTACAGTCAAATACATCCACAGATTGAGGGAGAAAGGATGTTAAAAAAATCTACTAGGCTTACAACCCAAGAAAGCAAGCTGGTGTTGTAATATTTATATCTGAAAAAGAACATTTCAACCAAACTTTAATCACAAGAGATAAAGAAGGCCACTGCATCATACTAAATGGAACAATACATAAGGAAGATATAAACCATAGTAAATATCTATTCTCCAAACACCAATACTTCCAGGTATGCAGAAAAAATACTCCATGACATAAAACCACTTATGGACCCCAACACAATAATACTGGGAGACTTTAATAGCCATCTATTCACCAATAGACAGATCATCAAAGCAAAGAAAAGAGAGAGAGTGAGAGAGAGAGCGAGAGAGAGAGAGAGAGAGAGATTTTCTAGCCTAAACAACTCCATAAATCAAATTATCATCTATCTATAAAATATTCCGCCCAATATTGGCAGAGTTTACCTTCTTCTCAGCTGTGCATGAGTCCTTCTCCATAATAGATCATATTCTAGTTCACAAAGAAAACCTCAGCTAACATTAAAAAGTAGGTATTATCCCATGTATCCTATTAGACTGTGAAGCCATGATCCTAGCAAACAGCAAAAATATAACAGAAAAATATATATATGAAGGTAGAATAATACCCTATTAAATGAAGAATGGATCCAAGAAGACATGAGAACAAACATCAAGAAATTTTTGGAAGTGAACTACAATCAAGACACAACATATCTTAACCTCTGGGACAGCATGAAAGTATTCTTAGGGGAAATTATAGAACTTATAAATTTATACATTAAAAATCAGGAGACATCCCAAATAAATAGGCTTATGCTCCACCTCAAATCCCTCTAAAAGGAAGTACAATCTAATCCCAAAGCCAGCAGAAGGCAGAAAATAATCAAGATCAGAACTGAAATCAATGAAATTGAAAACAAAAGAACAAAAAAAATCAATAAAACAAAGAGCTGGTTCTTTGAAAAATTAAATAAAATTGACTGACCCCTATCCAATATTACTAAATGAAGGAGGGAAATGAATCAAATCAACAAAATCACCAACAAGGAGGAAGTGATCACCACCAATCCCATGGAAACCCAATGGATTATCAGAATATATTTTGAAAATCTATATTCCTCTAAATCATAATCTGGAAGACAGGGACAAATTTCTAGACATATACAACACTCCCAAATAGATTCAGGATGATATTGAAAGCCTAATAGCCCAACAACAGGCAGCAAAATCAATACAGCAATTAAAAATCTTCCAAAGAAGAAAAGCCCAGGACTGAATGGATTCCATGATGAATTTTACCACATCTATGAAGAGGAGATAATGCTTCTCTTTAATAAGCTATTCCAAGAAACTGAAAAGAAGTGAACTCTCCCAAACACTTATTTTGAGTCAACCATAACCCTGATACCAAAATTCAACAAAAACACATCAAAAAATGAAAACTACAGACCAATATCCCTGATGAACATAGATGCAAAAAATCCCTAATAAAGTTCTAGCAAACTGTATTAAAAACAAAACATATTAAGAAGATAATTCATCAAGTGGGCTCATTCCAGATATGCAAGACTGGTTCAACATAAGCAAATCAATAAATGTTATTCATCACTTAAACGGAAATTAATGACAAAAACCATATGATCATCTCAATTGATGCAGAAATGGCCTTCAATAAAATCCAGCACCCATTTATGATCAAAACTCTGAAGAAGATAGAGACCAATGGAACTTACCTCAACTTTGTAAGGGCCATTTATGACAAGCCTACAGCTAGTATACTACTACATGGAGAAAAGCTGAAAGCATTTCCACTAACCTGAGGAATAAGACAAGGCTGCCCACTCTCACCACTTTTATTCAATATAGTCCTCAAGACCTAGCCACAGCAATAAGGTAAGAGGAGGAAATAGAAGGGATAAGAATAGGAAGAGAAGAAGTCAAACCATCCCTTTTTACTGATGACATGATCCTGTATCATCAAGACCCAAAAAACTCAATCAGAAAACTGCTTGAGCTTATAAGCAGATTTAGCAAAGTGGCAAGCTGCAAGATCAACACTCATAAATCAAGAGCTTTCCTATATCCTAACAATAATAGGGCAAAAGAAATCAGGAAATCAGTCTCATTCACAATATCCTCAATAAGAATAAAATACATGGGAATTAATCTAACAAGGAAAGTAAAAGACCTCTATAATGAAAATTATCAAACACTGAAGACAGAAATTGAAGAAGACCTGAGAAGATGGAAAGACATTCTATGTTCTTGGTTAGGCAGAATTAATACAATTAAAATGGACATTCTGCCAAAAGTGCTATACAGATTCAATGCAATCCCCATCAAGATACCAATGCCATTCTTTATAGATTCAGGAAAAGAAATTCTCAAATTCATTTGGAGTACAAGAAACCCAGAATAGCTAAAACATTACTAAACAAGAAAGACCAAACAGGAGGTTTCACAATATCAGATATAAAATTACACTACAGAGCTACTGAAACAAAAACAGCATGGTATTGCCATCAAAATAGGCATAAAGACCAGTGGAATACAATAGAAGACTCTGACACAAACCCACAAATATCTTTAAACATCTGATATCTGACAAAGGGGGTCAGAAAATAACTTGAATGACAGCCTATTCAACAAATGGTACTGGACAAACTGAATAGTCACTTACAGAAAGTTGAAATTAGAACATTATCTCTCACCTTGCATAAAAATCAAATTGATATAGATCAAAGAACTAGGAATTAAACCAACTACCATACAACTGCTAGAAAAAAATTAGGATCAACAGTCCATCATGTGGGAGTAGGCAAAGACTTTCTCAACAATACTCCCAAAGCAAAAGAATTAAAGTCAAGAATCAATGAGTGGGTTGCCATTAAACTAAAAAGCTTTTGTTCAGCCAAGCAATTGGTCAAAACTATGAGGAGAGAACCAACAGATTGGGAAATAACCATGGCCTGTGATTCCTCTGACAGGTGACTAATGTCCAAAATTTACAAAGGACTCAAAAAAACTTAATACCAAAAATACAAACAATCCAATCAATAAATGGGCCAGACAGCTAAACGGAAACTTCTCAACAGAGGAATTCGAGCAAGCCAATGATTACATCAGAAAGTGTTCTAAATCATTAGTAATTAAAGAAATGCAAATCAAAAGTACATTAAGAGTTCATTCACCTCACTCCAGTCAGACTGGCAAAGATGAAGAATATGAACAATAACAAATGCTGGACACATTGTGGGGAGATAGGAACACTAGCACACTGTTGGTAGAACTGCAGACAGCCACTCTGGAAAGCAGTGTGGAGAATCTTCAAAAAATTAGAGATGAATCCACTGTACATCTCGGCTTTCCCTCTTATAGGTATTTTCCCAGAAGAGTTAGAATCAGCACATTACAATGACACAGCAAAATCGATGTTCATAGCCGCTCAATATACAATAGCTAAATTATGGAATCAACCCAGATGCCCTTTACTGGATGATTGGATCCAAAGAAATGGGCAAGGAGAAGCTCACTCAATTGGTGCTTCTGCATTTCACTCACTTTCCCATCAGTAAGAATTTGCAAAGGATGAAGTTCTGAGATGCTGAGACTGACAGGCACTTAACCTGCTGTGCTATATATATGCTATGGAGTTGTACTCAGCTATTGGAAATAATGATATTGGCCTCAAGCAGTGGCTCAGCGTTTATTGCACTTGCCTGGCATGCACAGGACCTGGGTTCAAACCCCAGTACCACATACACAACTGAGTTTCAGAGCAACAAAAACCAGAGGAGAAACTCATTGAATTGATTCTCTACCCCGTCTGTCTGTCTGTCTGTCTGTCTCTCTCTCTCTCTCTCTCTCTCTTTTTGTTGCTCTGAGACTTCGTTGTGTATGTGGTGCTGGGTTTTGAACTCACGTACTCGCACATGCTGGACAAGCACCATAACTGCTGAGCCACTGCTCCAGCCCTGCACAAAAACTTTTGTAAGAACATCCACAGCATCTCTTTTCATTACAGCCAAAAAAAAGTGGAAATAACCCAAATGTCCATTGCCTGATGAATGGAACAATAGTTTTTATACCTTTATACAATGTAATATTATTCAGCATCTAAACAGAAGTGAAGTACTGGCATATACTACAATGGATAACCCTAAAAATGTAATGCCAAATGAAGCCAAATGCACTGTTTCTACTTATATGAAGTGTCCAGAATAGGCAAGTCCATGAACAGAAAGTACATGTGTGGTTTCCAGAACAGACAGAAGGCAGGAATGGGGAATGACTGCTAATGGGCATGGTATTTCCTTTTGGCATGATAAAAATGCTCTGAAATTAATGGTAATGGAGGTAGAACTGTGCAAATGTACTAAAACCCACCGAATTATATATTTTATATAGGTGGATTTCATGGTATGTAAATTAAAGCTATTACTTAAAAACCGATTAGGAAAAGGGATCATATTTAACAGCCCCATACAAGTCCTCTCTAGTCCCCTCTTTCCCTGAGCCCCTTCTTTCTAGCTTCCTCAGTCAAGGTCAGGCTCTGTGTCTTCGTTTGCACTCTCTGACCCTTCCCTTCCAACCCCTCATGCAGACTCTCCCAGAATTTGTAGTCTGATTCAGAATGGGATTATGAAGGTCCTGTGCTGTACATATTTCCTTTGCATGTGAGGACTCTCAATCCACAGACAGGTGACCCAGCCAAGGCCACTGAGGCAAGGAGTGACAGAAGCAGGGAGATGCACTGAGCTGTGTTCTCTGTGGCTTCTCAGTGCTTCCTATCTGCCTGTGAACAGAAAGGCTATGCTAGGGATCTCAGAAATTCCTGGGACTGACCTCTTTTCTATGTCTTCCTAACCCACAGGACAACTTCTAGATCTTTCAACCTAGACTTCCTATTTCCTGGGCTCCCTTCTCCCTTTCTCTACAGCCTCCTACCACCCCTTTATAGTATCCTTTTTTCCTAGACTTCTACTCCTACTCCTTTACAGAACTTCCTTTCACTCTAGCAGCTTCCCTCTAAACCTTCTTCCCTCCCTGACTCATCCCCACATCCACTCCAGATGTCTCTACAGATACACTCTCAGGACCCACCTTCCCAATTCTGGCCATAGAGTGCAAAGTTTTAGGCAGCTCAGACCACAAGATAGGATGGAAGCCAATGGCTAGTTTTCCCTGCAGGGTGTAAAGTGGATAAAAATGCAGTGCTGGCTTCTGAAGTAACCTTATTTCCTACACATGTGTCCTCTTCCACCTAACCCACAAGTCACATGAACAGTAACAATGCTCACATCCGTGAACATTATAGCACACACACACACACGTGTACTCTGATCACTTTTACTGTAACTGCCAATGGGTAACCTTCCCTCCTACAATTAGAAGGATTTCCTAAGAACTGATCTAATTAATTGGTTCAGAATTCTGGACCTGTCCTCTTTAATTCCCCTCAGAAGTAGGTGGGGGCTGTCCAACATGTCCTATTCCAGTCTCCAGGCTCCCAAGTCCAGAGTGCTGCTGACAGCCCAGCAGTAAGGCAGCCTGACTGGCTGGACTGGGCTCTGGCATGGAAGGAACAGGGAAGTTGGCTTCACACAGCAAAAGAAGCTTCAGCTTGTCACCCTCTCCTGCAGCTCCAGGTCCAGCATAGTTGTGTCCCTGGCCAGCAACAGGACCAGCATATGCCCATTGGCCTGGGCAGGCACAGGAGGCCACAGGCCTGGAATGACACTATGCTTGGTGTAATGCTCTACTGTCACTGTCGTGAACTAGGTGCCTAAATTTTCATCTGGCACTGAGTCCAACAAATTACGAGTGGGTCCCGGCTGGCAGTCACCTTTGAGAAGGGGGAGTATGTGCTAAGGCAGCTTTGTTCCGCTTCTCCTCTACTGGGTTTTGCAAGCAATTTCCCTGGTCTTCTCCTGTTCCTGATAGAGAAGACAGGAAAGGAAAACGTGACAGAAAGTTGAGAAGCACATCAGTTCAGAGCCATGACTCTGTTCTTCCCAAGGAAAGATAAGTTTTTCAGCCTTTCATTTTAAGGAAGAAAGGGTCACTCACATATGATACAAGAATTAAGTGTGTGAGTGTGTACATGTATGTACACATATGTAAGAAGTAATTTTTATTCTGTGCCGAACACTACATCAAGAACTTTGTGTATTACATATCATTTATTCCTCAGAATAAATCTGGACATAAACACCGTTATTAGCCCAACCTATAGATGGAGAAAATTGTTCTTAGAAAAGTTAAATAACTTGCCCCAGATCACATAGCAAGCCAGAGACACAACTAGGCAGAGCCCATATCCAATAACTGCAATATCCACATATTGCTTCACTTGGCTCTGAAGCCTCGACTGGGGATCAGTGTGATATCATTTCCACAGGAAGCAACTATGGAGTGCCATGTGCCAAGTGTTTTGTCTTTTAACTCACTTAAGCCTCACAATATTCTGTGAGATGGACAGCTTTATTACCTCCATTGCACAGATGAGGAAACTGAGGCACATCTCCCAAGGTCATACAGCTAGTAAGTGCTGGACAGCTGTGGAAATCATTCTATATGTTCAGGGTTTCAAACTTAACTGTGGGGGCTGGAGCGATGGCTTGGCGGTTACGGTGCTTGCACGGCATGCACAAGTACATGGATTCAAACCCCAGCACCCATGTACACAACTAAGTGTCAGAGCAATGAAAACCATGTGAAAAACTCAATAAAAATTGATTCTTGCCGTCTCTCTCTCTCACTGTCCTTCTCTCTTTAATAAAAAACAAAAACAAAAAAACTTAACTGTCAACTTATGCTGCCTGTGTTACAGAATTACCTCATAAATCACCCATAAAATACCCAAGATATCTTCTGAATTAAAAAAAAACATGGAAAATTTGACAAATTCTTTAAAAATAAAATAAACAAAATCAGTGGAGAAATTTAGGAGAAGCTAAATTGACTAAAGAATATTAAGTTCTGACATGAGAAGGCCGCAGTGCCGTTTCTCAGAACCTGCTACCAGTGACCAACAAAGAGCAATCCGCCCCTCCAAAACTCCCCACCATCCATGAAAATATCCCATGAAGATCTTTTCTCCTCTCTCTGTCTTCAAGGGTCTCTTAGCAGCAATCTTTACCCTATTAACATGGACAGATGTCCACCACACCCCACTGCCCTTCCTCTGACAGGCGGCCTGTTCTTTTAGAACAAGAGCAGCTTACTCAAACAAAAGCCATGGTATGGGAGGAACAGTGGCCACTGGGAACATTTCCAGATGAATAAGATACCTTCCAGTTTTTCTGTGTTTTCTTAGTCCACCATCTCTACCCCCTTTTCTTCAGTGAGCACCTTTCTCTGTGGGAAAACAGTCCTGCTTTCTCCACACCAGCCTCCCAGGGCCACAGCATAGGAAGTACACACTGACTTACATGGAGAATTGGCCTTGGCCTGGGTGTTCAAGAGACACACCAGTGAAGCAAGGGTTGCGTCTCTAATCTGAGAAGTGTCACTGGATCATTTCTCAGGTTTTCACACAGGGAACTGACAATCAGCAATATCTCCTAGCAGTCACCATATCCTTATGTTCACCCACACAGCCCTTCCATCCATGAAGACATACTTACTACTCTCCTGAGGACCTTTGTAAAACCAAATGGAACATGCTTCAGGAATCATATGCTTCACACACACACTCTCTGAGAGAGACTCAGAAGTGGCACCTCAGTACCTGAGTGCTTTCAGGATTGATCTCAGTAATGAAGAAGGTAGCAAAGGTTAAGAATACAAACGGTGCTCACATGCAGAAACTCTAGCATGTGATAAACAGCATAAAGAAAATGGCCATAACTGGAACAAGTTCACTTCTGCTCCCAAAGCTGAACTATTTCATATGATAATGGAAACGGTCAGTGTTGTTTATGGCCTACCGATCTACCCATTCTCAGATTCGGTCATCAAATGGTAAAACAGGCCAAGACTAAGGTCAGAGAATCACTTAGAACCATTTAAAGCCAACTCAAGTGCAATGCCATTTGAAAAACTCTCAGCAAAATAAAATCTATCAACTTAGGAAAAAGCATCTTTAAAATGTTTGGCTTTAAGGAAAGTAGTGTGACCTGTCCCGTCATTGGCAAAGTCTTCTAGTATCTATTAGTTCATGCTAGAGCCTGAAACATGAACATGATCTGAGTTTCTGACCTTGGTTGTTTCCCCTAATATCTGAGATCCTAAAGGATGATGGGAGGTGGTAAATTTAGTTGTTCCTAATTCCTTTCAAAGATAATCTTTGACAATATCACTTTGTCAGGTTTTTCGGTAAGGTTTAGACCTTTATCTAATTTTTCTAATAGAAAAACGGGGAATGAAGCTGAGTCTTGAAGCTTCTGATTGTTTCTTTATTTTACTTGGAGACTGGCATTCATTTACAACTTGGAAGAAACTCAAACTTTACTGCAAAATCTCATTGCCATGTTAATGTATCTCACACACAAGATAAATGTCAGCTCTTAGGGAGAAAGGCATCTGACAAAAAGCATAAAAATAAAAGAAAAATGCTGCCAGGAAGACAGAAAACTTTTCCACCAAGAATTAACCAAAAACTGGTAACAAAGAAAGAAATCAGATGCTATCAGTGATTATATCCACAGGCTGTATTTACATACAGAAGAACTTTGCTGTGTGACCTAATCCAAAGGATTTCAGGAAAGTATACGAGTTCTGGGGCTAGAGAGATGGCTCAGCTTGCCTGGCATGTGCGAGGACCCAGATTCATCCCTAGCACCCCATACACAACTAAGTGGAGGTAAATAAGAACCAAATGAAAAAAAAAACTAAAATTCTCTCCCTCTCTCTCTCTTTTTCTTAAAAAAAAAAAGAGTTCACTCCACTGAACCCTAGATAAGTGACCATGCTACCCACAGACTCTGTTTCAGTTTCAGTATCTGATTAGCACTATATACAATCTTCATAACAACTTCATAAACAAGTATTATTGTGCTAATTTTACAGATAAAATGAGGCTCAGAAAAGTTAAATGATTCACTTAAGTTACACACAACCCTTGAGTGACCACCCAGGAACTGGCAGGAGAGATTGCTGAGCTACCAGATGTCGAGGTTGCCCATCAAACAAGCCAAATATTAGAGTAAAACCTTTAATCGCTTACTGTGATGATGTAAGCAAGGAACTACAAGCGGAGGACACAGTGCCTTCCCTGTTCCATTTCCCCCCATGGAAGGACACACCAGAGGAGGGTCAGATGGACAAGACACACATGGGAGTATTTTCATTGCTGAAAGAGTCACAAAAAGCTGTGAGGGGGGGGAGTAAAAGGAGGAAGGGCTAGGAATGGAACCATACAGGGTACTGAGTCACAGTGGGGAAAATAGTGTTCAAGGTTTCCCTCATTCCCCATAAGGAAGTTTCAGATCTTCCTGAAAAAGATCTCTGCCCCAGTCCTCAGAGGAGAACTAGAAATGAAGGTACATTTACATTGATGTAAATGTGTGACAGTATGACTGGGGACAAGCTCTGGACTGCAATTTCCTTCAGAAACTGCATCGCACTGGCTGTGCCCCAAGTCTGGTGAGCAGAAGGCAGCCTTCCACCAAGAGGCCTGTCAAGTAAAGTCCTTACTGTCTGTGGCCAGGCTAAAAATCACCCATAGGTTAAAACCAGGAGCTGGACTCCTCAGGAACTTCCTCCAGAGGCTCAGGGTCCACACTTCATCTTCACTTCACCAGGACTGAGAAACTGGTGTCCATAAGTGGGGAAATGATCCCTTTGTGTATGGAAAGATTTATGCCAATTTGTTATTGCTTGAGTTGTGACTGACGTTTTTAAAAATAAACACAGGAAAGGGATTAAAAAATTAGAAGATGGATTAAAATAGCAGAAGTGATATTTTAACCTTGAGAACAATAATCATTGAAAGGATAATAAACAGTTGTTTTTAAAACTTTCTTCAGATGCATCACTTTATCTTAAGTATTCAAATTTCAGACCTTTAAATTCTTAATCCAGTGTAGCAGGCATGAAGAAACTGGAACAAATTCTTAAACGAAAAATCTTTACTCAGCATAAAATTTAAACCACAATTGCAGAACTGTTCTGAATTAAAATGGAATTAATTAATTCTGTCCAATCTGATGGAAAGAGATGCCTTCAAATAGCCAACCCCCAAAATAATTTCTTCTAATTGTCCCTAAGGTCTTCCATTTCTTTAATTATTTCCACATGGGGAAAAAAAAACTTTTTCCTGGCTATTTTACATAATAAAGAACATCACTAAATATTAACAAATGTTTACATACACTGATGAATGGATAATAAATTTGGAGTGAGACACACCAGATTCTGAAAAATCCAACTTGCAGTAAATTCTAAAACTCCAAACTCAATTCTCTTCATTAGATTACTTCATCTTCCAAAGACTGCTATGCTAACCTCATGTCTTTTTTCTGATTTCTCTACTCTTACAAATTATAAGTCACCTCTCAATCTCTTTACTTCCAAAATGTTTCCATTAAAGATCACAAAAGAAACACAAACCTAAGAATTTTAGAATCAGAAAATCACATAGCCTCCCAAAACCATAAAAGTTATAGCGAAATCTATTTTTATGCTACATGTCGAAAGCTGGCATTTGTAGATGTCCTTCAAGAATGGCAAATTAGAGTCAACTTGACATCCCTCTGATTATCCAAATTCAACTTATTAGAAGGAAGTGAAGGAGATAAAGGAAAGAGGGTGACAATCCGTAATCTTTCTATATAAAGCTTTGAATATGTATGTGTGCATGTGTGCATCTGTGTTGTACAGAAATACCTATTATGAGACGGCCATTGAGGAACAGCATGGTATCCGTAATGCTTAAGTTTGCTTATGTCTTGATTCCCCTTTCTATAGGATATTGTTTCTGTACTTGAGCTACTCAATAAAGAGGCAGATTGTTGTACAAGACAAATGTGTAATAATAAAGATACCAGAAGAAAATAGTTTACACAACCCATGTCATTGTTTAAATGGGAAACAACAAAATATCTTTCCATAGCTCATCCAAATCCTCTCACCCTATTTTCTCAAATAAAAGTAGCCATCATGTGAGCAGTGTCCACCTCTCTCAAAGACCACTAGATCTTTGATGAGGTCTACACCTGCCAAGAAATGCGTATACAATACATCTTCCAGGTATGCAACATTCACATCAGAGAAAGGAAATGCTCTGAAGCTCACCATTTTGAAGAAGCAGGCCACCATGTGATCTGGCATTTCTAGACCGAGATGTCCCTGGACATCATCAACTGAATATCAGCTGCCATCTTCTGCCCTTCACAAGCAGAAAATTCTCTGTTCCTTCTCAGCACCACTGTGACCTTCTCCGTTCCTCTTTTCTCTCCACCACTGCCATCTAATTTATCTGCATTTAGTCTTTCTTTGCCTTCTCTTCAGTCTTCTCTAGTCCTCAAAGCAGCTGTTATACTCTTCTTTCTGCCCACACAATGGGATTCAATAACCCCAAATAACAACATTCCAATAGGGTTCTCATTGATTGCCTGGTAACAAAAAAAATGACACATAACATTCCAATAAGGTTCACATTGATTGCCTGGTAACAAAGGAACAAAATATAAACAAAGAAATCATACTCTATCCTAGAAAAATTAATCATTCAGTGATTTCCAGCTGGTGAGTTATTACTTCCCCAAAGGTCTTCAGTTACTTCAACTCAAAATACTGCAATGAAAACAAACATACAGGGCTGGACTTACCTGAATGTGGTAACAATTTAGGTGTGATCTGGTCTTAAAAGTAGACTCTAGGGGATAGGGGAAATGGTAGGAATTGGTATTAGGGAAGAATAAATGATACAGAATCACCAAGCCAGCTACCAGAAACTTCAGAGCTCACCTGACCCAGCTACTAAATTTTTACAGAAAAGGACTTAATTTTTACAGAGTACCATGGACTTCAAGTGATTGATGAAGATCTCTTTACTGGTTAGAAGTTGCCAAGAGTTAACTTTTCAATGCAGCCATGCTTTGGCTTGGCGGTTTTCTTTTGTTTGTATGTTGTTTTGTTTTTTAATTGTATAGCTTCTGCAAAAAAAAAAAAAAGGAAGCATATTCCAAAACCAAACTAACCATATACCATATAACCAGAATCCCCTTTACTTTGACATTAATAATTAGAACTTGTTTTTCACCCACTCTGTATCTAACCATTCTCTCATGTCTTCAATACATTTGACCTGCTAATCCTTTCATTTTACCTCCTTGGTTTAATGATTTTGGCTCTGACCTTGTCCCTGATATTCATTCATTCTCTCTCAATCCTTTAGCTCAACACGTGATGTTCCAAATAGCTCCCATCCATTTGTTCTACAAGGTACCCAGAAATGAGTTGGATATAGTCCTACCCTTTCCACCCTGGTCTGGCTTGTAGAATAGCCCACAGGATAAGGCTAACAGCTAATACAGATTCCTAGGAATTGCACTGTTTACAATGCCTGGAGTCCACATCCCTCAGAACAAGAACCTCTACCTAGATGCCCTAGTACAAGGTTGAACACCAACAACTTTAACTGCAGAATTGGTACAATGGGGACCTACACAATCTGAGTTGCCACATCCTTGACAACTAACATTCCCACACAAATGCAACTAATCTAAGCTATGGCTCGGTCTAGAAGAGCCCGAGTGCCTCCACCTCATAGCTCTCTCTCTCTCCAGGGGCCAACCCAGGCAGGGACCCTTTCCTACTTCAGTTCATCCTCACTCACCTCCTGACACTTAAGCCCTGGAAGAATCTGTCTCTTCTCATCACTACCACAGCTCTGTGCGTCCTTTCCTTTTTGTCTTCCCTAACAATCCTTTCCTCTCCTCACTTTTGGTCACTTCCTAGGCGTGTTCATAACTGTGTCACTTGGAACAGTCCCAGATTTAAAAGATCTGGGACTTAAGTCTCAGACTGGGATTTAAGTCATCTCTGAACACAAACTTACCCTTCCAACCCTCTCACTCAGCTATTCTCTTTGTGCCTGCTCTTTGTCTTAATCAGATCTGTCAATCCAATGAATCCCTCACCTTTCTCCCCTTTCATTGTCACTCCCTTCCCTACCTGGCATTCTGCTCTAAATACTAAGAAATGCTGTACACCTTTCCTGAACAATCTTCTTCATTCCCACTAGCATACCAGATATTTTGTCTCTAGCCTAGATTCACCTCTAAAACTCTTGGTCTATGCATTAAAGTGCTAGCTGACTATTTCTTTTTGAAGATTACATAAACACCAACAACTCAACAGCTTGATAGTATAAATTTTCTAAATATATTTGTTCTCTTGAAAGAATGTGGTTATGGCATCCATTAGGGAATAAGCTGCTTTCTTCTATATAAAGGCAATGACTGTTTAAAAACCCAAACAGAAGAGCGAAATAATAAAGTGTGTTTCATAATTGCCTTCCACTACTGAGGATAACTCAACAAAACATAGACTCAGATCTCCAGGAGGTTATCAGCAACAACTCTTAGGTAGGGTTGCTTTTGGACAGTAGTGTGAAGTTAACTAAAATGGTTGCAAACTTAAAAACTACCCTCATCATCCATACCTTATTAGTTAACTCTAGGGCTCTTCTATGTGACTTCTGCTAGGCTAGCTCTGTTATAGGACCTGATAATACATGCAGCTTGCCTATTGTCTTTGCTTCTGGATAATTATCTGCCTAAGCCACAGATTCCTTGTTAGTTAGTTTTCTATAGTCTGTGACCCACCTAAAGAAACTAATGTTTGCCAGTTCATTAATTACCTAGTATTTACTTGTTCAAAGTCTATTTCTTTCACTATAATACAAACTTCATGACTTTTTTATTTGCCATTTTTATATCTTCAGGGCCAAGAACAATAGTTAGAACACAGTACATTCCCAACAAACATATTTGTTGAGGACTTGAGGGAAAAAAAAGCCCTCAGATTTCTTGTTGGCAATTGATGATTGGAGAGAAAATAAATAAAAGACTGACATTATTGAGTGTCTGAAATTAAGTAAATGGTAAGAGAAACACTGGAGAATAAAAAAGTCAAAGTTTAGAGATGCATATTAAGTAAATAAGTATGTTAAATAAGTAAATATAACTAAATAGTTCATAAGTAAAAAATTATGAAGATAAATGTAGAAAGGAGGGAATGAAAATAATATCTAGATATTTAGATAACAGATCTAAAACTTTGTAACTTTGGTAATGTGGCTCATACATTAGGGATGGAATCTATTGTAAAGATAATAATGCTTATTTATTGAGCTTTACACTTTACTTAGAGAAATACAAAGGCAACATACTTTTTTGCAGGGTAGGGGCAGTATCAGATGAGCGGTCTTAAAGAAACCAACCCTGCCAAAACATTAACCACTGGATTTCTATCTCTGGAAGCATTATAAGATGATCTCTGTTGCTTAAGCAACAGATTCTGTGGTACTCTGTTACTACCATAACATGTTAAAAAGAAAATTATAGATGTGAAAAGTACCATAAAGGAAATAAAATAGGGAAATGTGATAGCAAGGCCAAATGTCCACAGTCAGGGACCAGCCTAGCATGTTCTAGGGAAGAAACAGTCCTTTGTGGAGAAAGAAAAGGGATAGAAGGGAAAGGTGAAAGGTGAGACTCACAAGTGGGCAAGGACAGATCCCAGGTCTTATAGCTCAAGACAAGGAGCCTGGACATTATACCAGAGTTTCTCAACATCTGCACTATTAACATTTTGGATCAGATAAATCTCTGGTGCTGAGTGCTAAGCTATGCATTGCAAGATGTCTGCTAGCATCCCTGGATTCGACCCACCAGATACTAGTTGCATGCCCAGCTCTTCCCTGCCACCCCACTGAGACAAGCAAAAATGTTTCCAGACATTGCCAATGTCACCTGGAGGAAGAAAAGCCTGTTTGGGAATCACTGCTCTAAAAGAAGCAGAAAGCCACTAAATCTTTGAACAGGGAATAAAATTACTGAATTTATGTTCTCTAAACATTCTATGGCAAGAATGGATTGGCTTAGAGGGAAGAAGGGAAGAAGCAGAAAGATCTATAAAGTAGTATGGATTAGGGACTACACTACTTGCTGAAAAGGGAAAACAAAGAAGCCAAATTTAAGAGATGTGGAAGGTGGGATCAAAAGAACTTGCAGGTAGATTGTTGGAGCATGGAAAAGAGAGGAATCATATATATTTTGGTTTCTTTTTTAAACAACTGGGTGAATGACAGTGCCTTTCTCAAAATGAGAGGAAAAGCAGGTTTGGGGGATGGCATTACTCAACTTTTCATCATTGTGATCAAAATACCCAACAAGAATAACTTAGAGGAGGAAAAAGTTATTTGGGCTCATGGTCCCATAGGTCTCTGTTCATCAGATGTGGGGCTGTACACTTGTAATCCCAGCAATTAGGGAGGCTAAGGCAAGAGGATTTCAAGCTCAAGGACAATCTCAGCAATTTAGTGAGACCCTGTCTCAAAATAAAATATAAAAAGGGCTGGGATGTTGCTCAGTGGTTAAGTGCCCTTGGGTTCAATCCCCAGTACCAAAAAAATAAAAATAAAAATGAAAAGCTGGGTGGTGGCTCAATGGTTTGAACACTTGCCTTGCATGCACAAGGACCTGGGATCAAACCCCAGCACCACTAAGTGTCAGCAAAAACAAAAAAAACCAGATGATTAAATAAAATTGATTCTCTCTCTCTCTCTTTAAAAAAAAAAAAACTTTAAAAACCATGAGTGTTATGGTTTGGATGAAAGGTGCCCCTCAAAAGCTCAATATGTAGAAATGAAAAGGCGATAAAATGATCAACAGCTTTAACCCAATCAGTGAGTTAATCTCCTGATAGGGATTAACTGGCAACTGAAGTCTGGTAGGGTGTGGCTGAACAAGGTGGGTCACGGGGGTTGCCTTTGAGGTATGCATTTTGTGTGTGGTGTGGAGTTTCTCTCTCGGCTTCATGATGCCTTGAACTGCTTCCCTACACCTTGAGCCCAGAGGAATGAAGCAGGCCTTCTATGGACTAAAATCTCTGAAACCAGGAGCCCCTGAATAAACTTTTCCTCCTAAAATCATTCAAGTCCTTGGGTCACAGCAGCAAAAAAAAGCTGACTGAAGCAATAGGTCTCTGTTCACAGTCAGTGCAGCCTGTCTGTTGGGTCTGAGTCAAGGCAGAACACCACGGTACAGAAGGAAGATGACAGCAAATAGCTGCTCACCTCATGTTGAACAGAAAGCAGACAGCAGAGAAGAGGCACCTTTTAGGGCATGCCCCCACTGACCCACCTCCTCAGATAAGCCCCCCCCCTCGCCTACCCTATCTCCTGATCCCCGGTCAGTGCATTCAAACTACGATGGACTAATTAGGCTTCAGCTCTCACAGAATAATCATTTCACCTCTAAATATTCCTGCATTAACACAGGACCTTTGGAGAGATACCTCACATCCAAACCAAAACAATGGGAAATTAACAGTTCAGTCTCAGATGTGGAAAGTTTAAAAATGACTGCCACAGCAGAAGAGAGATCAATGAGCAGATGTATATAAGAATCTGATTCTTTAAGGAAAGGTCAGGATTGAAAATAAAAATTTCAGAATCACCAGTCTATAGATGGTACTCAATGCCACAAGATTAGATGACATCATCCTAGAGAAAGCATGGAAACACTGGAGAAGGTGCCATTATTTTTCACCTAATTCATCAATGAATTATCAATGTATATTCTTTGCCCATTTTTCTATAAGATTTTCTTCATTTTTGTTATTTGTAGGCTGGTTTTAGTGTTAATAATATTAAATATCTAGTTGATATTTTAGTCACATCCAGAGCTGCCTTCCCCTCTATGAATTCTGAATTGTCATGTCCTGAAAAGGTCCACCTTGTTACCCCGTCTATAGGAATAACTGTAATGCTAGAGAATAGGATGGGCCTAATCACAATCCCCAATACTTTTCTGGTTGTAACCACTGAATAAATCCATAATAAGCCAAATGGGACTAAATATATATTCTGAAGGGCCAATAACTCCTAAAATACTGAGCATTCTGCTAAAATACTCAGAAATACTCTGGACCTGAAGCCAGAAGGGGCTTTTCTAAGTCCAGATGTTAGGAGCATGAGGTCTACCAAGATGACAAGGATTCTTACCCAGCTAGCTGCTCCACAAGTCCATCAACAATAGGACAGAGAGGTCAAGAAAGGCCTGGGTAGGGTGGTACTTCTAGATAATGATTGCCACCACAAAGCAGGCTCCAGTCCTGACCCACTTCCAACTGTTGTACCAAAGGAATAAAAAAAGAGACTACTCTCTTTACTCATGCACGTCATGATCAGAGGAGAGAAAGTTTGAGGTTCATTCCTCATTCATTCGTTCATTTGTTTCTGTGGTGCTGGGAATAAAATTAGGGCCTCTCACATGCTAAGCAAATACTCTACACCAAGTTAGACCCCCAACTACTGTTCCTGTTTTTAGGGCAAATCTTATACTCTAGGAATTGGAACCAGCCCACAATGAAGATGTGAAGCAGAGCCTCAGCTGATCCATATGGACATGTAACTTGAACAAGATATTAACCTTCATGGGAGTTTAAGCCACTTAGATTTGGGAATGATTATTCACTAGAACATTACTTTGCCAAGCTGATAGATGTAAGTGTGGTACAAGAAACACCAACCTCTGTAACAAGTCGGAGTTGTAACAAACTCCTCCTGAAGCAAACCTTTTAGGTCAAGTTGCATACACGTAAAAGGTTCTTTTTGGTAATGCAGAAAGAACTTGAGTGACATTATCCAGGAAGGGAAACTTGTCTTGAGTAGTAGATTTATTAGTTAAGGAAAGATATGTTCTGCCATAATAATGAATATATCATACCTCAGAAACTCACAAAATGAAGGTTTATTTCTCATGTACATAGGTCCAAGGCAAGTTAACCACTCTGCTGGATAGCTCCCCTCTACATAGCAGCTCAGGGCTCAGGCTTTCCCTGACTCATGATGTTAGCATTTTGGAATCCTTTCCTTTCAATCACAAAGTTAAAAGAGCACAGGGAAGATCTCTCAGGAAAGGTTTTATGAAAGGTCTGGGAAAGGTAAGTCATGTTCTCTATGTAGATCTTATCAGATGCAAGAAGGCTTGAAAAATAAAGTCTTCCTATGTGATCAGGAAGAAAGTTAAATGATTTTATGGACAATTTTGTTTTATCTACCACAATAAGTACCAGAGCTTAGATCTGGTATGTCCCCCAAAACTCAAGTGTTGAAGGTTTGGTACCCAATGCAGCAACGTTTAGAGGTGGGGCTTTTGGGAAGTGATGGGAGAATAAGGGCTCTAATTGCATCACTGGGTTAATTCATTGATGAGTTCATAATTGAACTATGGGAAGTGGTAGAAACTGTAGGAGATGGGGCCTAGTTAGAGGAAGTAGGTCACTGGGGTGTGCTTGGAAGGGTATATCTTGTCTCTGGCCCCTTTCTCCCTACCCCTGACTTTCTCTCTCTCTCTGTTTCCAGAGGCCATGAAGAGCTTTGTTCTGCCACATCCTTCCTGTCATAATATTCTGCCTCACCATAGGACCAGAAACAATGAGCAAAATGACCCTGGACTGAAACCTCTGAAACCGAGCCAAAATAAATCTTTCCTTCTCTAAGTTGATTTTTTCACATATTTTGTCAAGCAACAGAAAGCTAACACAATAAGGCAATGTTTTATAGGAGAATGGTATAAAAGACATGATAAATTATGAGGGGTTTTAAAAAGGCTGTGTTGCCACCTGGGTGTTAACAGTCACCAGGAAAAATGGGGAATATCAGCCTCAGTCTTTGAGGTAAGTAAGAGTTCTGAAATACAACCAGACCTCAGTTTTAGTCAGCCTGTACCCAGGTTGTGTCCATGTATGGGAAGCAAAAGAACTTTCTTTAAAGCCATGATAACCAAGTATAGGCAAAGGACCACTGCAGGAAACAGAGCCGTGAACCACCACAGGAATCGCTGCTGTAGTAGATAAGCACTGCTGGAGCCACATGCAGGACTGGGACTCAGCTGCAATCCCAAGTGGTGGTGGAACGTACCAAACCCCAGTGCTCTCTGTATCTAGCACTGGAAAAGGGCTGTGTAAACCCTGAAATTCTTGAGGAATTTACACGTGAAAGTTTTTTTTTTAAGGCAGTTTTTTTTATTTATTTTTATTTATTTATTTATTTATTTTAGGTTTTCACATGGCCTTAGTTGCTCCAACACCTAGTTGTGTACGTGGTGCTGGTGTTTGAACCCAGGTCCTTGTGCTTGCAAGGCAAACGCCGAAACTGCTGAGCCACCGCTCCAGCCCCTAAGTGTGAAAGTTTTAAAAGAAAATAAGTAGAAGCTCAAGCAAATAAGTTTAAAAAATGAAATGATGCCTCATATTTGAATAACAAGTTGGCTGAGCAATTCATTCTGGTTAGATGGATAGAGGGGAGGAAGGAGAGTTTTGGAACGGAAGAAATCCAATGGAAGTCAGCAGTTTGCATTAACTCATTTTAGTTCTAATCATTAAGCTCAGCTTTACAGCAATACAAGCCAGGTAGGTCAGCTGATTATAGCAGTGCCCACTGAGAGATGGATAGCTTTGAGTGAGGTGATTCCACCTTAGAAATTCAAGGTGTGGCGTGAACAGAGCAACATTTTTGTTCTGAGTATTAAGACATGGGTGGGGGTGAGAGGATACCCTTCCTGTACGTAATTAAAGTACTCGTGTGACTGTGGGTGTCTCATCAGACTTCTTACATAAACAGAATCTACATGTGAGAACACTTTCAAAGGTTGAATGTGAAACTTTTCTAGAGACAGAGCAGCAGGTGGGTAGCCAGCCAAACAGCCATATGGAACTGAAACTGATGTTCTGAAGCCCATTGAGCTCCTTGCAACCTTCCCCATTTGCTCAGCCCACTCAAACACAAACCCAAGTGAGGTGCTTCTCACCTGTGGGTTGCCCCTACGCAAACCCCAAGCACACATCTGATCTAATATGAAAAGGCCTCTTACACAGATAACAAACTGGCTCAAATACACTACCTTCATGGGAAAACAGAGTGTTTGACCAAGAGCATGATCTTCCCTTGGGAACTATCAAATTATTTTCTCCCACTAAAAGGAAGGAACCATGGACTTCCTAAGAAATCTGCTCCTTCATCTGTTTATCAGATCAACTGTTTGCCTTGAGAGAGCTGTAATTAGTCCAATCACCCGGTGTAACCGGTAGCAATTACAGTGTCTTTGATTTCCTCAGTCTTCAACCCTATTGACATGGGCTCCAACTCTCAAAAGTCTTACTTCTCCCTGGTTTCCCAGTATCTCCTGTTCCTGTGAATGGATGCTGATCTCTTTCGCTCTGCACTCAGTCCTTGGAGTTCTGCTCTGAAGGACACTATTATGACCACTTACCTGTAAGCCCCTCCTCCCATTAAAGCTAAGAGCCATTGCACAGCAGCTGCAAGTGTCACCATTATGATGACTACTTCTCTACCCCTGCCATTATAGATTCTCCGCCCCAGCTCTGAGTTAATCCCCAAAGGAGGTTTAGTATTTTAAAACACTTTTTTTTTAAATTAAAGAAACAGGGACATATTACCAAAGACTAGACCATAATACATTAGAGTGACACTACCAGTATCAATCCAAATGTGATCATCCTGATTAGAAACCAGCAACCCAGTCATCATAATGCAACTTCAGTGGTACCCCCGGGCCATCCCCTAGGACATCGATTTTCCTTCTTCCCACTCCTTTTGTCTAAACTTTTTATTCAGGAATTTTAATTCAAACATGCCTCTCTCCAGCTAGTGCTGGAGATCCTAATACAAACTGCCCTAGGATGGCAGATTCTATAAGGCAGGCCTGCAAATTAAACTTTTAGACATTGTGATAAAATAGTCTTCCTTCACACTGTTACAGCCCTAGGAATGAACAGATAAGTAAGGCATTATTCTGGTCTTTAAGGGGTTCTCTATTTGGTAGGCAGACAAGCCAGTGAGCACTCAGTTTCTTGAGCAAGCATAGTGTTAGAAAGCTCTAGATTATAGCACAGAGTAAAAACAGTTCTTAGTGAACCACAACTGATGGAAAGAACCAAGAATCCCCAGCTGGAACTGAAGGCAGTTCGCTCTAATGTGCTAGAGTAGATTCAGTGGAACAGAGACAAAATAAGTTTGAAGGAAAGAGAAAAACAGATTTTTCATTCGGTTATTTGGTTTTCCCTTCTGATAAGCTGTCAGAATCATTACTGTCATGAATAATTTTCTGTCCTAAGGCTTTCTGTATAGCTCCCTAGAGAATGACAAATCTAACCACAATGCAAGAATTTCCATGAAAATCAAAATATAAGTTGAAATAATTGCATTGTGTCTGAAGTACCCAGAACGATAAACTCTAATGGTTGAAAGCAATGATAATACTACAGAAAAGCTTCAAAGTAGTTTAGTACTCACAATGCTATTGGATATGTTATTATAAAAGATACTTGTGGGGGGCAGCTGGAGTGGTGGCTCAGCAGTTGGAGCACTTGCCTGGCAATGTGTCAGGACCCAGGTTCAAACCCCAGCACCACTAAGTGTCAGGGAAACAGAGGCCAGATGGAAAAAAAATAAAACTGATTCTTTCTCTCTCTCTCTCTCTCTCTTTTCCTTCTCCCTCTTTGTCTTTGAAAAAAAATAGACACTTGGGGGCTGGAGCGGTGGCTCAACGATTGCAGCACTTGCCTTGCACGCATGAGTCTGCATGTTTGAACCCCAGCACCATGTGTCAGAGCAATGAAAGCCACAAGAAAAACTAAATAAAATTGATTCTCTTTTTCTCTCTCTTTTCACTGTCCCTATCTCTTTAAAAAAATTAGACACAGGTTCTTCAGAAATACTCCAAGGTCAACTACAGAACCAAGAAAAGAACCTCAGTGTTATTTATACACATTATAAGCTGAGGAATAAAAAAAAAGAGTGAACTTGATCTTAAAACCATGCATGTATCTTCCATTATTCTTCCCAACTTCTTAAGATGTAGCTCTTATGGAAACAGGCATCTTTGGGAGAATGTGGCAGTGGATGGACTTGAGGAACCGGCCTGGTTCTTGCAGGCATCTAAAGTTGCCAACGTTTTCCTGAACTGGTGGAATATGATATAAGAAGAGTGGAGGAGAAAAGGTGGTACTGACCAAGGCTGGAAAGACAAATCAGATTTCTGAAGCTCATGAGACGTCCCTGGAACACTGATCTTTGGAATTCAACTTTGTCACCCTATTGTCCCACTTACAGTTTATACAGAGCTGCTAAGTGAGTGCCCCAGGCCATTATTTTAGGCCACATCTCAGCTTCCCCAATTACAATTTCTCTACTCCTTCACCACAAGTTTCTTCCATTTAATACAAACGTTCTATCTTCCACTATAAGTAAAGGTCAAAGTCAAAACCAAACAGTTTCACAAAAACAATAACCACCACAATCTCACTCTACCCTATAACCTACTCAAAGGGAAAAAAACGCAAGAAGGGATCTTGGTTTGAATAGAAATTGATTAAACTTTTTTTTTCTCAGTTTCAACACTATTTTTTCTAAACTCTTGGTTTCTAGTGACCTTTCAAGTATAGATTAAATGCAGAAGTTGCAATAATCGAATCTAAATTTAAAAGCTACCCAACAATTTTGCCAATTTTTAATTATGGGGTATCTCAGACAGAAATTTTTGAGATTCCCTGCCTTACCAGGAATACTGAATGGTTTGAAATAATGAAAGAACTATGACTCACAGCCTAGAAATTTCTCATAGGAATTTTATGCTATGCCTAGAAACCTAATAAAAAGTGTTAAAGAAGTATATTCAGCTGTAATAACAGATATAGTTATTACACACACATATATTCTAGTGACTAGATAGCCATAAACACCCGACTTTCTAGAGTAAACATTATTTAGCCATCCAAGTAAAATAATACAAGTACATAAACCACAAGCTCCAAACTGAGGGCAAGCCTCACCCACAGAACAAAAGGGAGTGATGTCTATTCCTCCACCAGTCCATGTGGGGCCTGATCCTTCATGACTATCTGGCCTTCCGCTATTGGGCCTGATATCCCTTCCAACACTGCCTTTCCACACTGAATACAACCCTCTTTTTATTCCCTAAAGTGCCATTATCTTAAAATTGTTGTGTGCAACAGAATTTTAATGAAAGTTTACAGAGGTATATGGCAAAGCTAAGAAACTTATGGCAACATTAGTCATTGCTGTCCTAAAGTTCCCTGACCACCTTCACCACAAACATGTCCCACATGTGGAGGATTTCCTCAGGCTCCCTATTGGATGCCTCATTCATATATATCCTTTTATTTTCTTTTTTCTTCTTTTCTTTTCTTTCTTTTTTTTTAACCAGGGAGTGAACCCAGGGGTGGTTATGGCCTCACTAAGTTGCTGAGGCTGGCTTTGAACTTGCAATCCTCCTGCCTCAGCTTCCTGAGTTGCTGAGGTTATAGGCATGCACCACCACGCCCGGCTTGACTTTCATTTTCTGATCCTCTCTCCCAAGCTGCCCCTATCTATTCAGTTCTATCACTTTATTATACAGGGTAATTCACCTATTTTTCACTCTTCCATCAGGCCATTCACTAAAAGTATACATTGAAGTGATTTTTCTAAGCAAAACATTGTTTTCTTAATATGAATTTATCCTATACCCATGGAAGGTAGAAATGACAGTGGTTGTTTTTTATTTTAAATATTCTTTTTCTTCTCACTATACACATACAAGCAATGAAATGATCTGCAAGAATATATGTTCAACTATTGATGAGATTATTCCTTTACCCTTGACACATGGAATTTGGCAAAGTTGGGAAACTTTTGTGTTTGTTTATTAAGATTGTTTCAGGTCTTATTTAATATTTTTTTTAAAAAATGGAGACAGAAGCTGGGGGGTAATCCTGACATCTTTTTTTTTTTTCCATATCCTCTCCCTCTGCAAGTTCTGATTCAGAATATCACATCCCCATTACTTCTCTTTCTGCACCATCACCCACCATTTCTAACTTGGGCACCACACTAACCCGATAACATGTTTCCACATGTTCCATTCATTCTCCACGTATCAGAGTGACTTTAAAATCATGCCACGACTCTCCCCTAATGAAAATTCTTTGCAATTTTAAAATAAAGCCCAAGCCCCTTCCCAGATCTCTGCAGGGCCTCCTCTCCTGTCTTTTTCTTGCTCACAAGTGCTCTATGCACACTAATCTGGAGCAAACTAAAATCAACCACACTCAGGAGCTTAGCACTTATTTATCTCTCTCCATACAGCTAATTTCTTCTTGTTATACATGTCATGGCTTCAATAGTACCTCCTCAAAAGGCTTGGCTGGCATTAGGATGCAAATAACTCACTCACTTATTGATCTGTACCTTCAATGGAATATAGGCTCCACAAAGCAGACACCACATCTTTTTGTTCTGGGTTGTATCCCCACAAGTTTTAACAAAATATATGGCTAATAGCAAGCAACATATAGATAAATAAATGAATGAAGCAAGCATCTTCTCTTTGGAAGATATTTTGCTAGAAGCCTTATGCCTGGGTATAAAAATATGTCATGTGGACACTAGGATCTTACTCTCAAGCAGTAGGGATAAGAGACAAATAAACAATAAAATATTATTAGAAGAATTCAGATTAGAAGATATGCTAGTTAAGATAACCAAAGACTTTGTAGATGAGTACTTGAGATGAACACCGATGATGGGTAAGAACTCACAACACAAAACAGAAACAGCAATATTCCAGCTGGAATGAACAAAGATACGAACATATAAAGTACAAAGCACACCTGCCAGGTGAGGTGCTGAGAAGTTTTGCCAGAGTTTTGTGTAGTGTAACTTATGTGGGGAAAGGCAGAGGTTTTTGACAGTTTGAAAACCAGAATAAGAAATGTAAAGGTAGCACTGACATAATCAAAGCAAACTTAAGCTAGGAAAACACTGACGTGGTGTATGAAACCAGCGGAGGATGTATTAGTTGGGTAGGATATGGCACAGACACCTTCAATAACAGGACAGTTCTAGAGGCTGCAAGTCCTGGATCAAGATGTCACCAGGGCAGGTTTCTCCTGAGGCCTCTGTTCTTGACTTGAAAGCAGCCCCTCTTGCTGTCATATGTTTATATGGTTCTCTCTGGTGCCTCTTTGTGTCTCCTCTTCTTATGAGGGCACCAGTCAGACTAGTTGAATCACTCTCACTCTGCATTCTTTCTCACTATGAACCACATGTCCATTTTCCTGAACTCCTTTAGCTAAGACATGACCCTCTCTGCCAGAGCCAAGGCCTGGGCCTGGGCCTGGGCCTGAGCCTGAGCCTGAGCACTGGTCCCTGGGCACCATGCCAGCAAATCCCATGAACCCACCAGCTCACATTCTAACTACACCTAAACTCTGGACACACTTTGTGTAGTACCAAAGTTGGTGTCAAGACATTTTGTGTCCCTGAGTAGATGATCAATTTGAAGGGAAGATTCGTATCTTTTCTATCTTTTGAGCCTCTCAAGCATGTCACAATGCTAGAAACATAAGTCTCTACCACTCATTAATATCACAAATTTCTCATTTCAGTGCTTCTAAAAATGGTTAAAAAGTTAGAAATAGCCAAAATAGCAAAGGCTAAAGGAGAAAGGGAAGTTACTGGTCCAAGAAATAACCTCAATTGTGTCTGTAGTGAAGTGGAAGCTTCATTATGACACCAGAAAATAACAAGTGGGACTGACCACAGGACACTTAAAAGGGAGAAGCCATGGGAGGAAGAAAGAGAGTGTTGCCCCCAGTGTGATATTGGAATATTCAGCCTCAAACAAGGAAAACCTGGGGTCAAATAACAAAGGCTATACGCTAGAGAGGTACGGGGAACATAGAGGAAAAGAAAGGGCAATGAGAAGAAAACAGGCATGTGCTGAGCACCAGGCCAAAGTGCCGAATACTCTGCATGTGTTACTTAATGTTCTCACAAACCCGCGAGCCTAGCACACAAATTATCAGGCTGCAATAAGTTAACAACTTCCCTTAAGTCATTCAGCTGGTTAATTACAGAGCTGAGAGCAGAGGCACAATCTGGCAAGGAAGCCCAAACTCATGATTCAATACTGTCCACTGGGCATTAAATGTGAGAGGTTCACACAGTGATGTAAATAGTAGACCAATACAACATGAGAGAAGGATAGTAAATGAATGAAGAGTAAGGTAGAATTTCAGGTTGAAAGATCACGAGCACCAGACCTATGCAAGGGCATACAATGATGGGGTTACATCTTCACAGGCACCAAACATTCCCATGATATCCGTTTTATTCCATAAATCTGATAATTCAGATAATCTTCCTCATGGTGCCTGAAATAATTCACTTTGAGTTCTTATAATTAAGAGAACTTAACTTTTAAATTTCCCTGTTTTCCTCTTTCATAACATTACAAGGTACTCCCAGGAAACAAGAAAGCTGCTTAACACATCTCATTTTAAAAAGATGATCCCTTAAGAGCATGAAAAGACAAGTCATAGACAGGAAGAAAATACTGAAAAATAAATGTCCGATAAAGGAACTGTATCCAAAATACACAAAAATAAAAACCTCTTAAAACTCAACAATAAGAAAACAAACAACCCAATTTAAAAATGGACAAAAGATCTGAACAGATAATTTACCAAATAAAAGGTACAAATGACAAAGAAATTATGTGAGAAGATGTTCAACATCATGTATCATTAGGGAACTGCAAGTTAAAACAAGATAACATTTTACACTAACTAGATGGTGAAACTCCAAAGCATGGTATCAATGTGGGTGAGAATGCGGAGCCTGTAGGGATGCTGGATGGTACAGCCACTTTGAAAGACAGCTGGGTTGTCTTACGAAGCAAAAGAGTCATACCACACAATCCATCTACTGCACGCCTTCATATTTGCCCAAATTTGCAGAAAACTCATGCTCACACGAAAACCTCTGGATGAATGTTTACAGCAGCTTTATTCATAATTACCAAAAATTGGGAACAATCAAGATGTTACACAAGATGGACAAATGGGTAAACAATACATGGTATATTCATAAACATATTCAGCAACAAAAAGAAATGAAATATCAAGCCATGACAAGACATGGAGGAAACTCACATGCATTTTGCGAAGTGAAAGAAGCCAGTCTGTAAAGACTATGTACTGTATGATTGTAGCTATACACATTCTAGAAAAGGCAAAACTATGGTTTCTGAAAACACCAGTGGATTCCAGCATTCGGACAGGAGAGCGGGATGAATAGGTGAAACTCAGACAATTTTTTAGGACTATGTAACTATTTTTTATGATATGTAATGATAGATATAGGACTTAGTGCATTTTTCAAAATCCACAAAACTCCATAACACAAAGGGTGAATCCTAATGCAAAATATGGCCTTTAGTTAGTAGTAATATGTAAATATTGATGCATTACTTATAACAAATACACTGCACCAAGGCAAGATCTTAAGAACAAGAGGACTTGTGGATTGGTGGAGGTGGGGGCAATATGTATATACCTTATGCTCAACTTTTCTGTAGACCTAAAATTACTCTAAAAATTAAGTCTACATTTAAGAAATGAAAAAATACTAAAATCATCTGCATTTTAGACTTGAATAGCTAATTGTGCAAGAATTGAAACTATAAATGTGACTTGATGGACATCTTGCTAAGCTTTAGAAAAGTTTAATTTTCTTTCATCCTTTGAGGCCACATTTTCATTTGAAAAAAAATCTTAAAGCTATTTGTCATTTTAAAGTAATACTTATGATGAATGCATCTTTTTCATATATAATAAATCTACTAATAACCTTTGGGTAACTCCAACTTAGTGGAAATTTAACTTCAATGCTTCAAGTTTTTTAGCAACAAAATCACATTCTGTTTCACAACCATGAGAATACAGAGCTGTTTCTTTCTGAAGTTAAAAGAGAAATTTTTTGAGAAATCTCTTTTTTGACAATCTTCATCTCCTTTCATCCTTATCCATAAAATCTCTTATTAAGGTTCAGAAACTGATTGCCTTTGAAGTACTAATACCCAAAGGAAAGTGAGAAAATGACTATTGATTGCATAGTTCCAACTAGAAATGCAGTAGATTTGAGTCAAATTCTTCATCATCCTTCCCCAAGACCCACAGAAAGGAAATACCTGCGCTGTCTCTAATGGAGTATTACCATTTCCTTGTTATGACTTTATGTGGTTTCACAAAAAGAGAGGGACAGTTATTGTGTCACAGTGTTTGTAAAAGTGGGAAGAGAGAAAAGGAAGCAACAGAACTCCTGGAAAGCTACACAGCAAGTGCAGAGTGAACCCACTGGGGCACTGGGACACTGCGGAAATTCCTCTGAGGCTGGAAAGCAAAAACCTGATACGACATCAAGATTTCAAATCCATGGTTTATAGTACATTCAAATTAGAAGTTTAGGTCAGAAACAGAAAGAGTGCTGATAAGCGAATTAAATACCTGAGTTTAAGAGTCCTTCTTTTGACTGACTCACCCCTGAGGACAGTTCCTCACTAAGGACAAGTCTTTACTTACTGACTCATGGTATGCTCTCAGTTGCATGTAGAGAGGGGTAAGAACAGAGAAATTACAACTTAATATAAGAATGAAGTACTATGAGATCATTTGAACTGGGACTGTCAATCTCTTTCACAGTTTTAATCCATTCCAGGAGGACCAATGACATCAGCAATTCCCCTTTGAAACTCAGAGGACAACTGGGCAAAATACCAAGAGCCACACCCAAAGAATCAAAATTCTCTATTTGTTTCTAAGAACAAGGACAACCAGAAAACAACTGGCACTTCTTAAACTTTCATCAGTGCTCCTGAGAGGGCTGCTACACCCCCATGAGAGACCCAGCCCTATCCGTTCCTTTCCCAGGTCTCCCTATACAGGGCTTCTTCACTTTCTCCTCCCATTTCAGGCCTCTGCTCCCCTGGGGTTCTCTATGCTGTAGGCCAGCCAGCTGACTGACATCTACTAGATGTTGAGCTGTTGTTAGTCATCTCTGAATTCTTGTGTTCATTTTGAAGTATGTAGGTATGAAGTGATACATACAAAGAAATAAAAAATTGTTCAATAGTTATTAAGCAGCAAGTTGGAATGAGGTAAAACAAAGAAAGCAAAGACTAAAAAAGTAATGATCTAGTAGGAAGTTCTCAAAATAGAAAAGCTTCAAAATCAGTTAGGAAGTATCTCAAAAATATAGATCACCCCAGATTCAGTGAATAAAATTGGCAGGGCATGGGAGGAAGTGTGCAATTCTGAAAATATTTCATAAGTGATTTGGACCTCAGCCCTGTCTAAAGTCACTGGTTAAATGGAATCTGTAACTAAGCCACAGTATTTATTGTTCATTTTGAAATAATGGGCATGCAGTACTCATATACAAGGAAATAAAAGTTATTCAATGACTATTAAGCCATTAATTAAAATTAAAATATGATTCCTATACATTTTTGTTGATTTTTTCTCATTTTGGACATGCAACAGTGCTTCTAAAACTGCCTTTTTAGTTAAATAAATAAAACATATAAGAATATATGAAGTTTTATAGTAAGAAATCAGTTAACCAAAACACACAAAGAAAAGAATTTCTAAAATAATTGTATGGTGAACTTACAACTATCTCCTTTCTGTTTTAATTTTTGTTGCTCTAATACTTCTGGCCTACAAAAGTACAAAATAATCAACAAACATTTTTCATCAGTCTGATCAATAATCACATTTATGGAATACAGATGCAAAAATAAAAGGTAGAAGAAATTTAACTGAATCTCAATTGAGCCCCCTGGAAGTTCTATTTTGCCGTGTAGCTCCTTCTAAAAGTGAAGTGACTCAAAAAATTATCAATAGATTTGTTACTTATGCACTTATAGATACACATTTACTGTGAGTGAACTTTAAAAGAAAGCTATCATGTATATGTGGGAAGTTAGGACAGGTAAAATTCACACTGGCACAAAAGCCATCCTCCCATAGTTGTTTGAACACTCTTAAACATTCTGAAAATCCCATAGAGTTTTGAGCCTCCCATGCAGCCTGATCCTAGTCAGAGGTGAGTTTACTGGCATTACCCAGCAGAAAAAGGGGCAGATTTTGTGTAGGAGTAGATAACTAGCAAGTACGACTGGAGACTTGGGGGGCTGAGTAGTCAGAGCTGTGGTTAACTAACAATTTCAGTTTTGAGTTGTTGGCCAGCCCCCAACACCAAGAACTAGCAAAGTGATATTTGGTAGACAGTCAGGCACTAGCTCTACAGACCTCCCACAAGAACCCTCAGACCACCCAAAAGGAGGGAGTGTGCTGGTGTAATGGTTGGCACCTCAGAGTCTCTGGCCAGTTTCTTAAAGGCCACATTTCAGAGTTTGAGCTAGTTTTCTCTAACATTTTCTGATTCTCAACCTAAGTTTTCTTTTCCCCAAGTCTAATTAAGATAATCAGAAAAACAAATTCATCAACTTGAAATCTGTCACTTATCTAATGAGGAACATAAAATTTAATTTACAAGTATAAATAAATAATCCACCTGTCACACTATTACTCATTCTCGAGACCCTGCTCAGATTTCACCACGGTCTGAAGCCACACTTAACTCCCTGTAGTGGGGAGGCACTCATGCACTGTGTTGCCGTTGAATCTTATGAACATATCTTCTCTACAGGAAAACATACTACACTGTAGTTTACGTCATATCTTCCTCCTTCAGCTCAAACCCATGTTTTATTCATATAATACCTACGTTCCTTGATTGGTTCTAAATTCATCCTTGGGTAAAATAAAATACTGAAAAAGAAAAATAGTCAGGTATGTGGGTATACACCTGTTATCCCAATGACTCAGGAGGCTGAAGCATGAGAATCAGAAGTTTGAGGTCAGCCTCAACAACTGAGTGAGGCTATGTCTCAAAATAAAAAGGAAAAAGGTCTAGGGATGTAGCTCAGTGGAAAAAGCTTCTGGGTTCAATCTCAGTGCCAAAAAAGACAAGGGAAAATGAACAAAAGGAAAAAGAGAAGAAAAAGGGAATTACTTCCTAATTTTATACTATTACTTCTAAAGGACAAACATTCAGTTCACCCTGTGCTCATAGTTATTGTGATGAACCCAAATACACTTTCATATGATGTGGAAGAAATAATAGGTCAACTTTTCTACCAGTACGGCCATATCTCACAAGTAGTTTATGTACTGGAAATGCCTCCACTCACCATGTATGGGAATTCTATAGTTACCTCTCCAGAAAAAAAGACCAGGCTATCTGTTCAGCCTAAAAGCCCTTAGGAATGGCCAATGATATATGGCCCAGTGCTGTGAATAAACAGAAGTACAAGACCCTACATACAGCACCTGCTTAATAGATATTTAGCCAAGCTACACAGAAATGCCTTAAAGACAGAGATACATAGGCTGAAGTGAACTGTACTTGCTCCTGATGGAAACAAAAAGTCTGTCTCAACTACTCCAGAGTGGCTGAAGAGAGCACTTAGGCTCAGCTTGCCAAATTAGAACTGATGACTACTGCTCTGTATAGGAAAATAAATCCACAGTGAGTAAAGAGCTGGTTTTAGAACTATTGAATAAAATTATTTTGAGAAGATGATAAAGAAGCGATATGTTAAAGTTGCTTTACCATGAAAATGGACGTGCGCCTGCTCTTTGAAGAGACAATTGGATAAAAGTTCAAAAACACTTAGAAATCAGGCTGTTGGATGCTTGACTTTAACCAAATTGGTTTGGCTTTCTGAATTTCACCTTCCTTATCTCTTTAAGAGGGCTAATAACCTCTGACTTATATGATCAAATTTTCAACACTTTAAACTCCTCAGAATTGCCTAAGATTTGTTCTTGATATCTAGAATAAAAAAAAAGAATGTCTGTAGAATAAAAGGAGTGGAATGGGACAGAATAAATTTTCTGGCTTAATTTTTGAGGAGAGAAACAATTTAATCTTTCAGAAAGATGTTTTGAGCAAAGGGATTATTAGACTTCATTCAGCAACACCCAATTGCTTCTCAAAGCTCAGGTCTGTGTGAGGGCTTCTTAGGTTTTTTTGGCTTTGTTCTGTTTTTTACTTTTTTTAATATCATGTATTTTATGGATTTTTCCCCTGATACATTTGATATTTGACATTGCATGTCTTTACTTTCCTTTTTCACAATGAGATAAAGATGGTAGGAAGGGAGGTAAAAAAAGAAATGCTTCATTTGATGAGTCACTTCCAGTTCTCATTTTCTCCAGACTATGAGAGGAAGCCACTAAACTGAAATAGGGTATTGGGGTAAAAGCATCACAGCTACAGATATAAGAATCAAGGAAGGAGTAGATATTTGGGTTATTAAATGGACAGACAATCATTATTTTCATCAAAAAAATCTTCAATTACATTATCACAATAAATTTCTACTTAACACTCACTAATAAGAAGTTGTTCAATTCAACTTTAAAAGGATTATAAAATAAGAAATAATAGGCAATTGGAAGACTGAACATCCACAGACGAACCAATGGAGAATAGGAAAAAAACCCTGACAAAGCAAGGAGACTAACACAGATGAAAAAATAACTGTGATTGCCTGGAAATGAGGTGCTTTCCTTTCCTGAGGGAGACAAGCCACACTGGCCAGGCTATGTCTTTCTGGAAGGCAATATTAGAAGCCGCCCGCCCATGCAACAAGACAGAAGCAACACCCTGTGGTAGAACCCCAGGATGACTCACACAGAGTTCCACTAGTGCGAGTGGGGAAAGGAATGATGGGAGAATGAGGAGGGTGGGTTTCTCCAAAATCATCAGTATCAAATGGCAATCTGCAAAACGCTGGTGATCGAATGCCCATTTCCTGGCTATTTTTTACAAGTGCTCAGAAAAAGGAATATGTCACTTATCAATAGTCAAAGAAGCTAATCATCTAGAGGAATACCTGAAGAATATACATGAATAGAGATGATGTAAGCCAAAGCTGAATAAGGTATAAAACCCAACTCCAAGAAGTTCACAATGTAAAAGGGGTTCTTAACCTGGAGTAAATAAATAGAACTGAAAGGAATCCATGAAATTGAATGGAAAAAATACACTTTTTTTTTTACTAACTGCAAACCTTAATTTAGTATTTCCTTCAATTATGGATGCAGGCAATAAATTAACCTCAATAGTATTAGCAGTAAGTGTGACCTTGTCACTAATTGAATTACATTAGAAATCAGACCCATCAGCTAATATTACTTAATGTTTTAATAAAGCACATCTATTACCACAGCATGTTTGAGATATTTTGATTTTAATAATTGGTTTCCTTCATAATCTTATATAATTTTTATACACATTAAAATATTGTTCTGAAAAATGGTTCATAGGCTCCTCCCTATGGCCAAAGGGGTTCATGTCGAGAAGATGAAAAAAACGTTGTCCTGAAGAGAAGTCAGACAACAGCATCTGACCAGCCTGACATTAGTGCAATAACTGTCTTTGGTAGAGATCTGGTTTTCCTGTGCTTTTGATCGCTTCTCTGAGCTACTCTAGATCCTTACAACCAGTCGCTTTTCTCCTTATGTAATCTAGAGTTCATTCTTATTCACTACAACCAAGACTCCAAGCTGCAACAATATTTAATCAACACTTACAAACTATGATTTTAATACTTTATTTAAAAAGCATAAATAGATATCATATGTTAAATCTCATAAATGTTGGTAGTTTTAAAAGTCATCCTACCGAATCTATTCTGCCCTAACAGTTGTCACTGCCTACTTTATATCAACTAGTAAATGACAGGCCTGGTACCTAAAATAAGTTAAAAAGGAAACTTGCCTTGGAAACTCAGTTCCATTAAATGACAGCAATCTTTATATACTAAAAAAATATATACTGTCTTGAAAGTCTCAGCAATTATCTATGTACCTTTCTCTACTACCAGGCTTTTGTTATGATTCTCTTCCTATCACCCAAATGTCTTAAGAGAGGCACTAGGTGGCGATCAATAGATCAGGGATATAGAATTTGAGAATAACTCTGCTTGGTTTCTTGGACCCAGAGGATTTCTCTATTAAGTAAACATGGCAATCTTCTCAGGATGGTTCTCCTACAATTTGGACACCCAGGAACAAAGTTAGACAGATTACAGAACAGACATGTCAAGCAGGCTTATCTCAAATCCCTATTGTGACCCAGGGAAAGTGACAGCCTAGGGCACAGTGACGAGCAGTATTATAAGGTGACATCTCAGTTCTGCATGAAAAAATACCATCAGTAATTAACTGTGCTTGACACGAGTACTGAAGTGGTGCCATGAGTCCATCTTGGTCTATATATTTTCATGAAAAATTAATGACCTGGGACCACAAAGGAAATTAGACCACACGAAAGCCCTTCTTCTGGCTGATTCTTTACAGGTTCCACTTTCACCCTCCATAGGCCTGTCAAGATTTCTTAGGGTCTGGATAGATAGTCCAATATCACAAGCTCTTTAAAAGACAAGAAAATTAAAAGACTAACAGTAAATAATCCTCTTGGAAATCTCCCTATTATGTACCAGTTGATCAAATGAAAATCTGAGTCCTTTTGTGGATCGCAAGCACTTAGCCATCTTCATCCCTGCAAGTGTTGAGTGAGAAAGAAATACTGCCAACCCTGACAGACATTCAGAGACCCTTCCTAGTTTGCCCAGAAACCAATGTCGGCCTAGAGTGTAAACATTCTGGTACCGGTGGCCTCTGCTGTCTCTTCTTTCTAGTCATATCGTCCTTTTGAGCAAGGGTCAGTCTTACTCCTATGAGGAAAGTCAACATGACTCACTTTCAGAAACTGAAAGTACACCATGTCCACACAGGCAGTGCTTCTGACTGTGTAACCACAAAACCACATCAGAATAAGTCAGCTGCTCAGGAGGAGAAGAGGCAGTGGACTCAACAAGCTCATCCCCAATTCTCGATAACTGGGAGGACCCACGGGCTTCTTTACTGAGTGGAGACTCGGTGCTCAGAACAAATGTTAACAGCAAGTATAGACAGGGCCCTTGGTTTCTAGAGGCCTTCCAAGGCCCCTGTGAAGCAGTGGGTTTGACTTGGTTGCCCTTCCCTGTTGTCACGTTCTCCCTTAGTTTTGATCCTATCTGTGAATGCCTGTTGCTGCCTTGCTAAACTCTGTGTTAAGTGATTTGGGGAGGGAGTTAAAGAAGTGAGGCTTTGACTGGATTGAATATTGTCTGGGTATCCTAATTTTTAATTAAAACGTGTGAAGAACAAAATAAAGTTTTTATTAGCGAAGCAGCAGAACCTCTCCCACTAAGAAGAATAAAGACATTTTTGATCATTTGTGTCACCAAGATAATCTCTTGATTTTCCCTGTGGTCAGACATGACTATGCAGTGGATATTTTGTTTGTTTGTTTGTTTGTTTGTTCTACCAAGATCACAGAAGGGCCTTGTCAGATGTTGGCCTTCTGTGAAATAGTTCCTATTGAACGGAACACCAAGGCCCAGCCAAGACAGCAGGACTGGTCCTGCCTATACCAAGGTCTAAGTGTCAAAAAACAGCTCCTGCTCAGCGGGGACTGCTTTGCTGTAAATCCCAGCATCACAGCAAAGACTTTTACCTTTCCCAACCTCTGACTTAAAATGTTTCTGTTCCCCATTCCCTCCTGGGGCCATTTTACTCTCCCAAGTAGTAAACTAATCTGAAGAATATTAATCTCCATTAACAAGAGTTAATATTCCATTCCTCAGCTGGAGGGTTGTCATGTACCCAGGTTAAAACAGGGTCCTTTTTAGAAACAAAAGATGTCCCCAGGTGGACCATAATGGTAAAACCAGGATAAGTTGTAGAAAAGAATACAATCAGCATTTCTCCAATTCAACTATACCAGCAACATATAGAGCTGCCCCCGCTCTATGTTTAGTGAGTTTCCAGGTATCCCACCAACTGAGCATTTCCCCACTGCAGATTTCCCCAGGCTGTTGGCTGGTCTGCTGTCCACAGCCCTGGGAGTCTTTCCCTTCACAAGGATTCTGCTTTCATCTGGTTGAATGATCTCTTCTCATCTGGCTAGTTTTTATTTGGACATGCTACTACTGAATTCATTTTAGTTTGATACGCCAACCCTAATGAGTCACTTTCAGAATAATAGTGACTTTCCTTTTTTTTTACTACTTCCCATGATGGTCTGCTGCCACCTGGTGATGATTCACAGCCAAACAGGACACTAGGGTTGCCAAGGACTTTCAAGTTCTACACATCCTCATCTCAACACACAGCATCTGATTAGACACTCAGATGTTAGCTCAGAAAGGCTCCATGACTGTTTAGCACTTCCAGAAAAGACCTGGGGGCTGGGATCTCCAGGATGAGCCCTCACCCCTCTGTGACTCCCCCAAGCCTCCTTCTTCCTATGAGAGGGAAACAGCTCACCTAGAGGAATTCCATTATTTCCTAAGAGCCCTCACTCAGATTGGAGAGAAAATTAGAATAAAAAGGGTTTAGAGCTGGAAGGGTCCCCAGCCAGCCCCAAATTCCTGAGGACATCTTGCTGTCATCATAATTTTACCTATAGTTGACCTTAAAGGAATGCAATGTCAATATTCATTATCAAAGAAACAAGAAATACCCATATGTTCTACTTCTGCTTCTGTTAGTCCACACATTTATCTTCAAAATAGCTCTAAAAAGCTATATAGATAGATAGAAAAATATACATATATATGTGTATATATATAGAGAGAGTATGTATACAGTGTGTGATGTTTTAACCTATGTGCGCACTGTAGAAAGTTCAAGCTAATGAACACATTCATTGCCTCACCAAATTATCATTTTTATAGTGAAAATATTAGAAAGGTTTCTTGTAGCAATTTTGAAATGCATTATTACTGTGGTCACCATGCAGGGCAATATAGGGCGCTAAAACTTACTCCCACAGTGCACCTGAAACTTCAGAGCCTTTGAGCAACATCTTTCCCCTCCCCATCCCTCACAAGTTAATACGTATAATATCCCCACTTCACAGACAAGGACATTAAAGCAGAGGGAGGCTAAGCAATGTGCCCAAGGTGCCTCAATGACTGGGGCACAGCTGAGGTGGACTCTCAGAGAAACAGTGCTCTTAACCGCTGCATTCTCCTAACTCTTCTTGTGCTACCAGGAATACTAATCACCAGAGAAGGGAGAAAGAAAGGGAGAGGAATTTCCTCTCTCTGTCCTGAGCCTGCATCCTGCACCTCTTTGTACTCTTTTCAGGTTTCCTGTTCTGTGGTCCTTGGGAAAACAATTCCAATCACACCTTTCCTTTCATGTGGATGGCTGTAAGAAATCAGCAAAAGAAAGGCAAAATCAAAATTCCCTTACACTTCTAACCACTAAATATAATTTATGAAAATCTGTACATAGATATGTAGAATAATATTTTAAATATAACGTAAAAGTTTAAGGATGCTTTTAAATACATGTAAGACCAAAGTAAATTCTGAATGATGTTCTCTGTGAACCAATGAAGCCTCAGGGCCACGGATATTCACACTCCTGAGCCTGTGATCTAAGGCGGGCACTGGGACACAGTGCCTGCAGCCAGGCACATACCCTGACCGCCCAGGCTACTGATGCCTTCTTAGAGAAGAGGGCAGGTTGGAGGGCTCACAGTCCCAGAGACACTTTAGGGGAGCCTTCTACCCAGATGAGGGAGTTAAGAAAGGAGGACTCACTTTAAGACCACTTAGGTCTCAATCTCAGCTATAGCAGAGACCAGAGGAAACTCACAGATGACAGCAATGGAGACCACACAGCAACAAGGCAGGGCCCCCTCCAGCAGGTTTTGACAGGCTTGCTTTCAGTCTTATAAACTATGAATCAGCACCAGCATTTAAAACTTGGGAAATTTCACATTTGTGTTTCTGATTTCTCTTGAAAAATGGGAAGATGTGATAATTCTGGGCCTGCATCCCCACATGGTAACAAGCTGAGTTCATCTAGTCCTTCCCAAGGGGCCACCTCTGGCACAGTGTCCACCCAGTCTAGGGCAGTCAATCACTTAGCTTCCCTCTGGGAACCTAGAAGCATTTGAGTCTCTTGCTGAGTACCACCAGCAGAGGACTGGGTACTGTAGCTGAAATCCACCCACCAAGAAGCACTCAGATGGGGGCATGACCACAGGATTGTAGCCCCTCGCAGCATTTGAGAACTCCCGTAACTATAGATAGATGTAGTGTCTCCACATAAGTTCCCATCATGTCCTCTGCATATTCTACATCGCAGCCACACTGAGCGGATATTAACTGTTCCCTAAATACTCTCCTCAAATTTATACCCTGTGAGTGGAATGCCTCCCCCTCCCTACCTCCAGCTCCTCATATCTATAATTCAACCTATGCCCACCTTTCATGGCCTTGCTCAAACTCTGCTTCTACAAAACCATGCTCAAACCTATGAGCAGAATTAATTTCTCCCTCCTGTCTTACTGTAGCATTAGTTTATGTACCTATGATAGGATTGTTACAACCTCATTTATGTTATGGCTTGCCCTTCTATCCTTGTCAACTTCCTCTCATTTACCTTTAGAACCCCTCTCCATCCCCACCCTATTCATCTTCTAATGAAGTACTGTGTCCATATCAAATTGCCAATAAGCATTGTATAAATATTATAAATATATAAATTAGCATACTAATATATGAATATGTTAACATAGAAATAATGGGGAATGAATTGAGGGGCACTTTACCAATGAGCTACATCCCCAGCCTTTTGTTTTTTATTTTGGGACAGGGTCTCACTAAGTTGCTTAGGACTTTGCTAAATTGCTGAGGCTGGCCTTAAACTTGCAATCTTCCTGCCTCAGCCTCCAGAGTTGCTGGGATTACAGGCATTTGCCACCAGGCCTGAAGGATAACTGAGTGGGCTTTGGCTTCTACTGCCATCTACTGCCCAAAAGGTAGAATTACGCCTAAAAATTGCCATCTGAATCTAAGAAACACAAACTTTCCAAATGCACACTCATTCAATTCTTCCTTCCTTCATTTTTCTCATTTAAACTTTCTGTGTTCTTTGTTCCATTTGTTTATTTATTCATCTTTTCACTGGACTAATAACTTTTAACATTTCCTGGTGACAGACACTAATGTGAAAAGACACAGAGAACTCCCACTGCTGCCAAGGTGGGTGAGCCCTCTACAGTCCTGCCCTCCCGCTGTCTGCACCCGTACCATGGGCAAATCACAAATGGCAACCACCTGAGACTGGGAACAGACCGTCAGCATCAGGGAGGGACCAAAATTCAAATGCAAGTGAGTTTCCTTGGTTATTTTTCCTTTTTTTTTTCCACTTGGACCCATGGGTGAGGTTTCCATTGTGGAACTGAGTGGCAGGCAGAGGCGGCAGAAGCACTAACAACTTCTTTCTTGTCAAAGGACTGGGGGAAGAGGGCCCTTAAAAAGACCTGGGGAAAATGGGACGGATAGGGAATACCCACTGATTTTCCCCGTTTCCTCTTCAGGTCTGCACTGAAAGCATCCCCAGTCATGAACCTGCACTGTGGTGACCACAATGCCTCCAGCACCTAAAATCTGAGAGAAAAAATTATGGCCAGAGGAACCAGAAAAAGGGAGCCTCGTGGTATACAAAGTATAAAGGGATCACATTTGCCTTTCTCTCTCTCTCTTTTCTATTACTTTGCCCTGAAGGCATCCCAGCCCTGGGGAACTATGGGTCCTTTAGTCACAAGAACTTCAAATTAAACCTTATCTTTCTAGTCACGTTATTAGGAAAGGAAACCCTGGAAGTTACAGAGTCTGGGGAAAACACCAAGAAGGAAAAAACTAGAAAAAGGGATCTCCTAATTCTGTGCATAAAGGCACTGGTGACATCTCGGAATGGCACATGCAGAATAGCAAAGTCCCTGGAAATTTTACGTTGTAACTACCAGCCAGAGGAGAAGAGAGAAAACGTGCATTCTGAACCTAACAGGACTGGTTGCCTATAAAAGAAAATAATACAATAAAAGTTAACATTCGTCAGAGGATTTCATTTATTTATTTTTTGGTGTCAAGAAGTGAACCCAGGGGCACTTAACTACTGAGCAACATCTCCAGACCTTTTTAGTTTTTAAGGCAAGGTCTCACTAAGTTACTTGGGGCCTCGTTAAGTTACTGAGGCTGGCTTTGAACTTGCAATCCTCCTGCCTCAGCCTCCCCAGTCCCTGGGATTACAGGTGTGTGCTACCACTTCAGAGGATCTTAGTGTGACCTTGAGTCTCCCAATATAATATCTAAAGTGCCTGGATACAATCCAAATTTATTTGGCAAACAAAGAAGTAGGAAAATCTTGCTACTGCTAAGGGAAAACATTATGAACAGATGTCAATTCCAAGATGGCCCATACATAGGAATTAAACAAAGATTTCAGAGCACCTATTAGAACTAGGCTTCTAAAAGTAAACACTCTTGAACAGAATGTAAGGATAAAAGTTCTCCACAGACAAATAGCAAACTACAAAAACAAGAATCATATGAAAATTTTAGAACTGAAAGATTTCAGAAATACAAAGTTCAATGGCTGGAAATCACAAAGCAATAAGCTACACTAGATAGACAAAAGAGAAAGAGAAATCAAAGCATGCATTCAGAGTCATCACGTAACGAAGGAAGACTCAAACTAGCAAGAAACAATTAACAACATGACAACAGTACGTTCTTACCTATTAATAACTACCTTGAATAAAAACGGATTACATTTTCCAACCAAAGGACAAGAGTAGTGGAATGGATTTTAAAAAAAACAAAAACTGGGAACCACCTACCTGCTATCTGCAAGACAGCTTTAAGGACACACCTGGGCTGAAAGCGAAAGGATTTGTGGGAAAAGACCTTTCAGGCAAAGAGAGTCAAAGGCAGCAGGGGTAGCCACACCCACATCAGACAAGAAAAGACTAATAAGATTTTATTTTTAATGATAGTTTTTCATATTGAAGGGGTCTGCGACCCTTCCATACATACACACATCATATATCCTCTTTTTACCCTCCCCACCCTCAACCCTCCCCCTCTCCATCCCACCCTTGGACCCCTAGTCGGCAAGGTTGCCGCCAGATTGACCGGTAATCCACGTTTGATGAGTCTGTTGTCTACACGTACAGTTCTCTCACTCTTTCCTACATTGTGCCCTGGCTAACACACATGAGAGAAAGCATCCGGCCCTTGAGTTTCTAGGTTTGGCTAATTTCACTCAGCATGATTTTCTCCATCTCCATCCATCTGCCAGCAAAGGCCATGATTTTCTTACATGTAACATAATCATGTACTACATGCTACATTTAAGATTTTAGGGGCTGGAGTGGTAGCTCAGCGGTTTCGGCGCTTGCCTGGCAAGCACGAGGACCCGGGTTCAAACCCCAGCACCATGTATACAACTAAGTGTTGGAGCAACTAAGGCTATGTGAAAAACTAAATAAAGTTGTTAAAAAAAATGTGTAGGTGTTCCACATCTAGGGTGACGGGACAAAATGGGTTAACAGAAAAGTACACCATAAAGCCACGCATGATTTCACACTTCCCTCGAGTTTGTTCCTTTTGTCTGTCTGTACCTGATTCACCCCAAGCCTACCTCCCTAAGAAACCACAGCTATCACTTCATTATATCACTGTAGAGGCTTCTGTGTTCATACAAATAAGACTGTTCTATGCATATTGGACTGAAATTAATAAAAGCATATATTCCTGTTTGGGGGTCGGCATTTATTTTTATATTTGGTTTGTTTGCAGTGCTGGAAACCAGGATCAAACTAGGATCTTGAACATGCTGGGCAACCTTTCTAGCCACACTAAGCTACACTTCAGTCCATATTGTATTTACTTTTTCTTCTTTAATATTTGTTTATTTTTGTATTTATTTATTGCAGTTCTGGGGATTGAACCCAGAGTGCTCTACGACTAAGCTACATCCCCAGCCCTTTTTATTTTTTGAGACAGCATCTCACTAGGTTGCAGAGGCTGGCCTCCAACTTGCCATCCTCCTGCTTCCCAAGGTTCACTGAAAGGGTTTGACTAGTAATTATTTTTGACAGCCCCTAGAGTTTCATAATTTCCTCAGCCATTCCCTGTGAATAGACACGGAACTCATTTTCAATGTGCTCATTTAAAGTTCCATCTAAGGAGGCACACCTAAAGGGTCCTAACCACTAAAGAGGTTCCAGTGCAGGTGGAAGAGAGAAGCTGTGTCCTGAAAGTGCTTACCTTACAGAGCAAGTGAGCCTCTTACGAACTGTGTGTTCAGAAAACAAGCAAGCAGCAACAACAACAAAAAAAAGTCTGTGCTGGGCCTGGAGGCCTAGGCCTGTCAACTTAGTGACATGGGAGGCTGAGGCTGGAGGACTGCATGGTGGAGGCCTGCCTCGGCAATTCTGCAGGACCCTGTCTCAACATAAAAAAATAAACGGAGGGGCTGGAGCGGTGGCTCAGCAGTTACGGTGCTTGCTAGGCACGCCCGAGTGCGCAGGTTCAAACCCAGCACCACGTACAGAAGGAAGTCTCAGAGCAACGAAAGCCACATGCAAAACTAAATACAATTGGTTCTCTCTTTCTCACTGTCCCTCTCTCTCAAATAAATAAATCAAAGGGCTGGGGGTGCAGCTCAGTGGTGCTGAGCCCCGGGGTTCAATCCCTACTAGGGAAGGAGGGGACCCTGAAAGGCAGGTTGAATGACGTCTGATGGAGCAAGAGAAGGTTCTAGAACCAGGTAGAGTTCCCCACTGAAGACTTTCCTAACTAAAGCCCACCTACAAAGCCACAGGCTGTACTTAGGACAGGTAAAGAAAGAGAAAAACCCACCTGAGGCGTCGAGCCCCGCCCTCTGCTGTGCCTCCAGGGCCCTCCACCCTGCCAGAGGACGCAGCTGCGCTGATTGGCTGCACCTGTTGCCTGGTTACAAGGGCGCATGCCCAGCTAGATTGCGTTACCAAGTTAGGTTACAGTTTACAATGTACGGTGGCGGCCCTAGGCCAAACTTCATCACCTGAGTAAGGAGACAGGCTTAGGCCAAATTTACTCACTTTAACAAGCTAAGCTTAAGGAACTTAATAAGGACTAACAAGAGCTGAGCCAACTCTACCTTGAACATAGTTGTAAGCAATAAGTAACATCTGTAAAGTTTCCAGAACAATGTTTGGCCAAATTAAAAGTTGAATAAATGTCAGTTCCCTTCCTAGTTTCTTCTTTTAGTCTCCAATTCTTTTTTTTTTAACAAGAGTGTATTTTTCAGTATGGTTTTACATATTGAGGGAGTTGCTATTACACTTTCATATCTGCACACATCATATATCCCCTCTCTATCCACCCCCATCCCTAGTCTGCCAGGTTGCCCACAGTTCAACTGATAATCCATGCTTGACGAGTCTGTTGTCTAAACTTACTGTTCTCTCACTTTGTCCTATATTATATTCCAGTTTCCACATATGAGAGAAAACATTTGGTCCTTGAGTTTCTGGGTTTGGCTAATTTCACTCAGCACGATTTTCTCCATTTCCATCCATTTACCAGCAATGGCCAAAATTAATTTTTTTAAAAAATAGCCTAGTAAAAGTCCATGGTGTACCAAAGTTTCTTGATTCATTCGTCCAATGACGGGTTTCAGGGGTGATTCCATAATGTAGCTATTGTGAACTGGTGAACATTGATGTAGCTGTTTCATTGTATTATGACAACTTTATATCTTGTGGGAAAACACCCAGGAGTGGATAGCTGGGTTATATGGTGGTTTCATCCCTAATTTTTTGAGGAGCCTCCATACTTCTTTCCAAAATAATTGTACTAGTTTGAAGGCCCACCAACAATATGTGAGAGCTCCTTT